>CM031240.1:35777756-35986578 GCA_018340775.1 Taxus wallichiana var. yunnanensis | reverse complement strand
CCACGTATTGCTTAAGCAAAATTTCTTCAAGGCTCCTAAACCACTGCAATGCCTTCCTTTCGAATGAAGACGCCTAAAGAATTTGATAGCCACTGCGATCTCTGCTAATCTCATGGATCGCACAAACGTTAAGCAAATGTCCTTGACATGATCTACCGTGAGTGGTCTGATTTTTTCCAAGAAAGTATGGAATGTTCTTCAAACACATGATCTGATTGGATTTTGTGCATTGAGAGCAAGTGGGCCGTTTGTGAAGTTGACATAGGGGTTTACTAGTTGCGCCATTCTCGATTGGTCTTAAAACCCTTGTATATTGAAAGAAAGGCCTCGGTCGGTGGAGGAGTTGAAGAGAGTTCCATTTTGTGGAGATGGAGACCTTTGAATCCTTCTTCCCTTTGCCTTCTTCGGAGATAATTGCGAGGTATTCAAATAGCACCTCCTCTTCTCCAACTCTTGACCTTGTGGGATTCTTCCTCATAAGCTTTTAGGCCTGCATCTTCTGAAACCAGCGTGATTCTTCCCCTTGGAGTCGCCTTGAGATATGCAAATAATAGCTCTTTTTAAGCAAGAAAATTGTAGCAGATGCATATCAACTTTGCTACTGATAAAAATGAGACCTCTAGAGTCCCACCGTAAGCCAAAACCGTTAGTGCAAAATCACGAAAGCACCCACGGATGTTGATCAGATTTCTAGGTTGATCATGTTACTAACATCCAAGAGTGTGATTGCATAACATTGAATCCTTTCTCCCAAGTGTGGGACTTCAAGAGTGAGAAAGGAATCTCCAAAGAAGGCCGGTTCTATGGTCCCTCTGTTCGGATGCACCTGTAAATATACGAGAGGGTTTTTTCTTTTTTTAAAAACCTAATCTAATCTGCCAAGGAGACAAGGTAAGAAAATGCGTAAAAATAAATCTAAACTAATGGAGGTGATGCACCGAGGAATGAAGAACACTTATTTTGCCAATAAACACAGACCACTTGAATGTGATACAAGATCATGCACAAATGACAGAAACTGCAGTAAAAGACCAGGAGGATGCAAAATGAACACAGAGAGGGTTGAGAATCATCCACAGACATGTATTACTTGCTCCAGATTGATCGAGCCATAATGAGAATCTTAAGAAGCTAAGAGGCGAATAGTATTACGGCTTCAAATGAGGTTCGAACTCCACAAATTCGCCTGAGGAAAAAGGGAGAGGCAAAACAGAAAAAATGTTCCACCCTGAAAAGAAGCTCCTCTTTACAATATATAGAAAGAAAATGAGAGAGGAAAGAGAGGAGGGAAAGCCAAATCTACCCCAACCATCTCTAGGTTGCATTCAATTCGTCCATCATGGCAGAAGCGGCGGATCTCGGCAAAAGCGGAATGGCTGCCCTATGAGAAGCGGCCAATCTGTGCCGCATTAAAGTTGTTTGTTGAAGCATTACTTCTGCTTGTTATTTCGTGCCAGAGGCGTTTCTCAATTTTCTCCCTCCAGACTACACCAAAATTCGAGAATAACCCCAGAATCATGTAGAGAATTTCATGAGCTTTCCGTTGATATAAAGAACGTGCAAATCCGAGCTTTGGATCGAAAGATATGTCGATCTGAAGATTTAGGGCACGGAACAGGCGAAAACGGATTTTGAAATATTTTCCCGCGCATTGCCACCTGGACGCCACGTGGCATGCTCTGATTCGCTGAATAATTCTCTCTTCTCTACTTTTCGGTGGGCTTTGCTTTGAAATTTCTGTGGGCCCTAGCTGGGACACGTGGCACTATCCCATAGGTTCGGATCGGTGCTCGAAAACTCACCCTTTGACTTTTTTGACCTTTCTCCTTGTGACACGTGGCGTGATTTTATTGGTTCTCGGCCCTGCCGGCTCTTTCGCGCCCTTCGCGTCTATTTGGCCCAGATGGCACAGTGCTCCTTGTGCTGATTTCGGGCGAACCGGCCGGTTCGCGTCCATTTGTCCCAAATGTCCCAGTTTGTTTGGGCTTGGCCCTTTTGACCGCTGGGCCCTTTTCGCCCGGTTGCCTTACTTTGGCTGCTTGTCCCAATCATTTTTGACTGCCTGTGCTCATTTCGGCCGACTCGGCCGGTTCGGGCCTTTTTGGCCCAAACGTCCTGAGCAACACTTAGCCAATTTTTCTTCCTCCTTCGGCCGGATCGGCTTTTACCGGCGCCCGCTGAGCGTACTGCTTGGATTGTCCCAAATGCAATTTGGGGTGCTCGGAGGCTTTCGGCCGATCCGTGCCTTGACGTCCAAATGTCCGATTGCTCCTTGAGAGCAGTGACTTAGCCAATTTTTACACTTTTTCTGGATCAACCTATTTGCCTTTTCGCAACTTTTTCACATTTTCTCGAGCTTGCTCCCTCCTTCTTCGGCCTTGACCTGGGGAGTTAGAAAATTTCCTGAAGGGACCTAGAACCCGATTTTTGATCTCGAATCAATCAATTTTCTTGGGATTTGGATATTCTGATGCATGTTATCAAAATTAACCTGGGGGGGGTGAATTTTGGATAACACTTCCTTCAAAGAAAAGATTATTGAAGTTATCCCTTTGTTGTAAGAAGGCTAGGATCTGATTGTCACATATGAAGACTCTACTAGTGATTTGCATTTTCTCAGACGTTGGGTATAAACACCATCTCAATGGTCACTTTATCCTCGAAAAAGAAGGATGAGGTGTCACTAAGGAAGCCGACACTCACAGAGAATCAACCTTTTCATTCTACTACCTAGGGATAGCTTGATAGAGAATGCATCAAAGGATTCAATACGAGTCCCACACTGTTTCTATAGTGCCTAAGTCTAGGATTTTTACCTAATATTGTTGGTGAACCCTGCTTTACCACAACTTCTTGATTCCTAAACGCCTTCTCTACGTATTCATGCCTAAGAGTAATGCTTCATACTCTACTATATTATTTGTATTGTCAAGCTTGTAATTTGTAGGAAAAATGATATACCTCATTGGAAGTAGAGTATAATACTACACCAGACTCTGAACCTACTCAAATGACTGCCATCAAACTCCATTGTCCAAATTTGGTATTATTCTTCTTCCATGAGAAGTGGCAAGTCCTCTTCCTTACGTGATGTAAGGAGGTAATTTCAAGCCCATAATCTTGAAAAAGGATATCAACTCTTAGATCATCATATTTCCTTCTTTGTGAACTTCATTTTTTACGATTAAGTACTTAACTTCTTCATTTCTCCTTTCACTAGGATCAAATTCTACAGATGACCAATCCATTTTTATTTCTCCACCTAGATCTCTACTGAAAACTTCTACTCAAAAGCATACCAAAATATGCTGGTATGTTTGCCACCAAGATGGTCAGGGAGTATCTTCTTGTTAGGGTAATCGGCCTAGTGCAACCACGAGCACCCTTAATCCTTCCTACCAATGGAACTTGTTTGTATTCCATTGAGATGGTAGCATGTTCCATTTACCGGGTCAAAGTGAAGCCAAGAGAATTTGAAACTTTTGTTGGCATCACATTATCGAGGCTCCAAAATCTATAATGGAATTGTTCACGGTGAAACCTTTGATGAGAAGTGACGGGTAAAAAGGCTCAACTGCTGTTGGTGGAGGAAATGAGGGCTAGCATGTTTTGAGAAGATGGTGTGGATGGTGTGGGAAGTAAGCCTTTAGAATTAGAGATTGGGGATGTAGAGTTACCACCACTGAAGTGCCTTGATGAATTTGTCAAATTGGGAAGGATGTGTTTATAGGTATTCAATTTCGGAGATTTGGACTTTGGTTTTCTAGCATGCTCTACAAAGTCAAATGAAGTTATGGTAGATGAGGAAGAGGCTCCAAAACAGGTGTATGAGGACTTAAATGGTAGATGTATCATTACTTTTGGTGTTGGGTTCTCCTTTTAAAATGTATAAATTGGCTTGGAAAGAGATGGGGTGTAGCCTTTGATTGAAATTTAGATGTTCTTGCAAAACCAACATTTAGAAGAGAATTACTCTTAACAAATTTTGAGTTGGGAGAAGAAACAAATAGCTTACTTGGAATTTAAGTGTGATCCTTGACAATAATGGTGAATATGAATTATCTCTAGCTAATTCCATGGAAGGTGGTAATGGTGATCCCTTGCTGATGATATTTTTTAGTGGAGGCTTTAGAGAGCTATCTTCTTTATTCTTCCTACTCTGGATTCACTTGCATTTCTTGAGGTGAAACACCATTCTTGGATTATGCACGAGTGAAAACAACACATGAAAACTTGGAGCTTTTTCATCACCTTCCTCCTCATTAGCAATGTATTCAATCAGGCCATTGTGCATGCCAACCTCTTCAATTTCAAGATAGTTTTCATAGTCATCCATGCTTTCTTCTTCAGTTTCCTCAATGTCTGCTCCTTCTTATGATTCCCCAGTGTTACAGATGGCATTGAATGGTGGTGCTTCAAGAGCAAGCCTACAAGGAGGTGGAGAAATTCTTGGTCTATCAGGAATATTTGGTCTCCTTGGAGCATTCCTCATTGTGATTTGTGATGAATTTGTTTCTTCAAAGCAACTAGGTCATTTGCCATTTTTTGGAACATTGGATCAATGGTGACCGAGTTTGAACTACGATATTTTTGCTTTCCATTTGGTCCTTTCAATTTTCTAGAAATAATCGGATCATCATCTGGGTCTCAATTACAAAGTCTTGAGCTTACCTCAATGTTCTTGGTTGGGATCTTCTGAGGAAGAAACCAAATTCTCATGGCAAAGAAGCGATGAAGAACCTTTTTAAGTTGTTTCCAGAGGGTACCATATCTTCTGGGATCCTTCATCGACCTATCATACCCGCTACAAAATATCTCATTGATTATGAGGTCTCCTTCTTCATCTAAACCAATTGGACGAGGAGAAGATCATGACAATCTTCTCGTGCTCTTGAACCTATGTTCAAATGCACTTCTTATATCTTCCCGGAGCATGTGACGGATCTTGGGGCACCATGTAGAACCATTCAACAAATTTTTCTTAGAGTGACTCCACAAAGAGCCTAATTGGAACATCTTCATTTTCAACTCCCAACACTCCACAAGAAGTGATGAATGTTGTTACATGTTCTTTGGGGAGCTAAGAACCATCCCCTTTGAATTTTGGGAAGTTATTTCTTGAGCCTCTTGGGAGCTCATGAAGTGGTTGTGGAAGAGCAAGTGGACCAGTATTTCTTCCCCATGATATGTTAGGCCTGCGTACTTCATGCTCATGATCACACATTCTATTTTTTTTTCTAGCCTCTCGGTCTTGCTAAGGCTACTTCTATTGTTTCTCTTTCTTCTACTTCAATTTGGAGTCTTTCTATTTCTTCAAGTTGAGCCCTTATCTCCTCTTCATCTCTTACCTCTCTTTCAAGATCTTCAAATGTGGGATCAATTTGTCCTCCTTGCCTCAGTTTCCATGTGTATCTTCTATCAGCCAACTTGAAAGTTTATGCTCTTCTCTGGGGTGTTGGAATTTGTCTATGCCTTTCCAATTCGAAAGCGCGTTCCTCTTCAGTCCAAAATACTTATAAAAATGAACTATTGATTGACATTTTATCTATTATGCCAAATAGCTTCTCTCGGATCAAGCAATGTCTTGTTGGATGTGAAAGAGTAAATCAGGTCTCTCTCACGGGAGGATTTCCTAGAATAGCCATGATTTACATCCATGTAGTTTGTGTGATTATTCAATCTCCAGAAACTTTTCTTCTAGAATATTTTTGTATTTTATGACCCTGAGGTTGTTTTTAGGTGCGAGATCTTTGCTGCAAAATCGCCCTATGGTGGGCATTAAAAGCTGTTGGCGAGAAAAAAATTTCTTGTGGAAAAATTGGTAGGTTTCAAGCCAATGCTATGGGAATCTAAGTCCCTCTACTTGAATGGTGCAGCTTCCATAGGTGCATGCATAAAAGGTGGATTTCAATGGTGGCCTTTCGACCAAAGATCCAATAGGGGCACTCCACTGACCCTGTGGCAAAGCTAGCAATGTCTCACTAGAGAAGAACATTTGTCTTGGAAAGGGGAAAGGGAGTGGAAATGGAGGTAGGAGAAAACTAATGTTGTGAGTAGAATATCAGATGCCCACACACATTAATTATAAATTTCATTTACATGCATTTATAGTTAGAAGAAAAACAAATCCGTAGGAGAAGATACATGACTGAATAAAATTCATTGGTCGCAAGGTACCAATCAATCCCTTAATCAAAAAGGCAAAAATTCATTCTTTTATTATTAAAGCTAAAGCGGAATTTGCACCAGAGCTTTGAGAATAGAGGAAAATCTAAGGAGAAGGGAAAATAGAAGAAATATGGCATTTTATGTCTTTTCCAGTACAAAGCGCTCTGGTTTTTTTGAAATCAATCACCAGCCCCTGAGAATGACTCCAAGGAGCCATTATATCTCATGCTAAAATGGTTACAACTTTACAAATCATTTACGCCTCTTCAAATTCCTTCATTGCAAAGAAAATGCTCACGGTGGGTTAAAAACCAAATCTTGCAACGTGAACGTTACATTTGATTTTCCATTTTGAATGCAGACCATTTGATTTTCTCTTATAACTTTGAAATTAGGCCGTCCACGTGGTAGGAAGAGATTAGAGCAGTACGGGGGAAAGCCCTTTGCATTTTGTGATTTTTTAGAGATTTAGCAATTTGGAAAAAATTGGCCCGCACCCCCGCTTCAAATTTTTAACTTAGGCACATGGCACATTTTCATTGGAAATGGGGTCGCGGCCCTTTTCTCAACATTTAACCCTTTTTTGGAAAAAGGCTCAAAAACTCAAATTCCTCCGCCAACCCGCTGCTTTGATTGAACTCTTGACACGTGGCATCCTCTAATTGGAAATGGGGTCATGAGACATTTTCTCAACATTTTAACCTTTTTGGAAAAAGGCTCAAAAACTCAAAGTTCTTTGCCATTATGCTCCTCCACTTTGACTTTTCAATGGCAGGCCCGAGACCTTGGCGAAGCTGCGAAGCATTCTACAACTCTTACTTCACTTTTGGGAAGTTGGTTAAATTTCCAAAAGTGCCCCGATGGCCCACTTGTCCACTTTGAATTTTCAACAACGGGCTTCACCTTTGACTTTTTCCCCTGGACTTCAACTATGACTTTTTCCCTGCAGGATTCAACTTTGAATTTTTTCTTGCGGGCTTCAACTTTGACTTTTTCCCTACGGGCTTCAACTTTGACTTTTCTCTGTAGGCTCAAAATTTTACTTTTACCTTTATAACATGATCGGGGCCACGAGTCACTTTTTAACTTTTCACCTTTTTTACAAAGAGGCTCAAAAACAAAAATTTCTCTGCCCGACCCACTTCTAATTAGGTATGTCCACGTACTGTGGATGATGGGGCTAAAATTTGGCGGGGAAGAAAATGCCCATCTTTCCGACTATGGGAAAAATACACAGAGGAAGAGAACTTCATCATTTTGAGTCCAATTTTTGAATTTCCTTCGCGATCCGGAGGCATGGAGGCAAAAAAATGATTTGATGACCCATGCCATAGAACAATCGAACAATTTTGATAAAAAAAGGAGATTGTAAAGAGGATATTATGTGCATAGACCGGGAGATGGATAATTTCTCAAAAAGAACAAAACATAGGTTTAAACAACATTAGGGCATGGGTTTTGCTATTTCTTTGAACCTTCAACTTGGCTTAAATACTTTAGGAGGGAGAGAACTCAAAATTTTGAATTTAACTTGGAAAACAAAAAGAGATTTTTAGGAGACAAAAAATATATAAGTGAAAACCCCTAAGTGTGTACCTGGGTTCCACCTATGAAATCCTCAGGCATCTCATAGCTTAGATAATGGTGAAATCTCAACAGTGTAATCAGCCACTTACACCACTTTGTGCAAAGTTTCTGAGTCATGTATGCCATGCTCCATTCCATGATGACACACACACATCATTAAGAAATTGTCGTTTCACCTTAATCACTTATTTAGTTATATGGATTCATGAATGTTAATGCGTAAACAACTACAAGTCTTGAACAAGGCACAAATCCTAGTTTAACCTACACGAAGGCATACCTCTATGTCATCCTATGATGCCTATGGGAAAGTAAGTGTTTTCGTAACAATTCACCTTGTTACTTGACCACTTCCCTTCCCGTAGCCATCATAAGTTGATATAAGGGTGCGTACCCAGGAGGTCCAAATTGTTTTTGTAACTCTATCAAGGTTTGTACTTAAGACAACACCATGCCACACTCTAGCCTCTTGATAAGACAACTCAGTACAGTTGCTAAACAACAGTATCCTAATAATGACATCCATTGTTATAAGGATACAACTGTGTAGCAATTGCAGTGAGTTATCCCACCAAGAAACTGGTATGGGACATGGTATCTAATGTTTTCAAGGTAATTATTATCATTTAAGAATAGTCTAGGTTTTACGAAAACTTCTCCACAAATGGGTCGTACCTAAGATCCGGTTTAAGTTGATCCCAGGACTTCAATCTCCGTATCACTTAATTTCCTTACTAGGTTTCATGCTCAAGTTAACCATAAATGGAGAATGATACTATTCAAGTCTAGGACCAACATTACAGATTAAAATTTTTGTTGTAATCAATTAAGCCCATGTTTCCTTTATTTCATCTTAGGGATATATACTTACATAAAACTATGTATTTAAGTATGACTCATACTTTTTATCAAGTACTATAGAATTTTGATGCCAATAAATATTTAAGCTTAAGCACTCCACTTTTCTTAGTAGACTTAATCAGGAGCATTCATTTGTTTTAATATATCCAACAAGTAGATATATCAAGAGTATCTATTATGATAGGTTGGATGGGCTACTAGCCCTTTCATCCACTCTGTCATAGCCTTCTACATAAGGTCTTTGATTCCTTTAATAATGATCATTTACTAATCCTCTTTAGAGATAATAGCAGAGTTGACTAGGGTTAGGATTAAGATACTATGTTCTTTCCAACTTAGTAAGTGTGTTCCCATTTTATCTCCATTGTAAACAAATATCATACTTGTATGCTCATAATGACGCATTATGGGACAACCCATTTTTAAATACGTTATCATCTCCTAGAATAAATTATCACATTCTTCTATTCCTGAACAATGAAACCAATCTTATTACATCTTCATGTCAACATCTTTGGCGACCGTAGTTGTATGACAATGTAAATCAGCTATAGTACCAACACCCTCTTCCTGTAATTTGAAGTAAGTCTACACCCTCTGAATTTATTTATGGTTATATTAAACTTATCTTTATATAAGTGTGGTTCCTAAACCTTCATAGAGGTATCAATGTACCTTAGTACTTGATTATTTAAAGTCGTATCCTCTTTCACTTGAATACTCATCAGACCTAGATTATCTACCTAACAACACAATTTGATCAAAAAGATTAAAATTCTGCCGGAAGAGAACAATAGGAAACCACATACGGTTTACTATCTTTTGATTCGGAGATAAATTCTTAAACTATTGTTTCATCAACATGGATCATATTATCCATGAAGTCCTTTTTACTTCATTTGTAATTTATCTTTCCCGAATGCCAATCATTCTACTTGTTCCATTACTGTTTTCTTACATGGCATCACATCTTAATCCAAATAAGAGTAGGTCTCCACCATTATTGATAATGGTTAAACTTTAAGATCATAATTTATTTAAGTTGGATTATATTACATGACCTTTCAAGGAATTAGATATGATCCATCACTTAAGAATATTATACTATTATCTATCTATTGAAACTATTGATATTTACCTTTTATCTCATTAATAATTACCTCTATTCTTATTAATTGAATTCATAGTAGTTGAGGTTAGAGTGTTGCAGGGTATCCATACATGCTACCAATACATATTCATATATTTTCAGTTAAGCTAATTGGTCAAGTTCTTAAGACCCTTATGGTGTGAGGTCACATCACGGATATACCAAACATGATTTAAGCAAATAACACTCAGTTATATTCTGATGATATGCAACAATGTTGCATGCATTATTACCTACACTGTGATGCCAACCTACTTTCAATAATACTTGAAATAATCTAAGTTATTTCTTTATTTACCTCGTTATTAATGAGTAACATAATAGAATATTTTCTCAAAATTTTATTTGGTAACAGTCCATAAGAACTACATATTTTACAACTTACAGGTAGTGGTTAACATAACCAATAATATTTCCCAAGTATTAAATTTATTTGTTAACCATAATACAAAATGACTCTTGCACCCAAATGGAAATCATATAATCATATTTTATATTCATTTGAGTAGTTGATCTATAAAGATCTTCGATTACATCTCAACAATTAAAGAATAAGATAAAGAAGTCAAAATGTCTAATCAAACTTGAACATAATTTGAAATAGGCTTATTGTTTCGGTTAAAATAGAAATCTTTTCTACACATCATCAATTGTTCATTTTTTTAAAAACACACGATCAAGGAGAATCTCATAAGTGAGTTCAATAGCCATCATATTCACAATAAATCTTGATGAAAATTATGGTTTCAATACAATCCAATCACTCATGCATTCTAAGGCAAATACAAAATGCATCATCCAGACTTTAATCGCCACAAAGTTCCTTTTTCCCTGCACTGAAAATTTGATGTACAAAATTACACATGGTCAGTCCAACATGACTGGCATGAATAGCCCTTTTCCCCGCTTAATGACTTATGCAATATAATATTTAATTAAATGATATGCTGCAACATTACGATCATAGTAACAACACAATAATGCAAAGAATCAATCATCATATGTTTAGAATAATTTCTTTTCATCCATCTGAAAACTATTCATTGTCATAGATTTTAAATGCCTCAATAAAAGGAATTCATCAGGAATAGATCACATAACAACATAGGATTAAAGCATTCATAGCATTCATTCCACTTTCAATAACATGATAAATTACAAGTCTAAATCAATTATTGTCAATAGTTTCACTAGTTCGAATCAAACAAAAGTAGAAAATAAAATACTTGCATAGAAAATACTGAAATAGTATAATAATTTTCAGTCTCGATTAGACTGGAGATGTCGAAAGATAAAGAAGTAACAGAGGGTATCCCACCCTTGAACTAATATCCACCAAATCAATTTAAATGAAATTTATGAGATCCGATTATCTCATGATTTCGTTCGCCAATAAGGGGATATGGCGGAATTGGTAGACGCTACGGACTTAATAGAATTGAGCCTTGGTAGCAAAACTTCTAAAACATGTAATTATACTATTATATCCTTATATCCTTAAGGTATTCTTCCTGGTGTCCATAGGGACTAATCTCAGCGTGCTACTCAATGCACGTAGTGGAAATTTGCTATAAATGGGTTTTCGAACAACAACCCTAAAAACATTCTTCCTTCTTACTTCCCACCAGACATCTCTTGCTAGAATAGGTCGATAATTATTTTAAGAAAATAATATACACTTCCTTTTAGGCACATCTTATATACTCTTATAAGAATAGTTTATTATTGTTCTTTAATCATAGTTAAATATATCTTACTAGGGAATCCTTACTTTTTCCTAGATATAATAACCATCAAACTCAGCATATGACATTATATTGTCCAATTTCCAAGTTAGAAGTTAAATAGGTAATTTCTAATTACCTTTAACTGAATCGAGAGCCTTCAAAAATACCTGCAACCTTCTTTCTTTATCAAAACCCATTCCATTTAACGTCAATACTAATCGAAAATTCAAGGGAATAACTTATTACTGGTTTATTTACATTGCAAGAGGTGACCGATAAAATATAGCTAACAACATATACAGAGTTTAGAGATCACAAGTCAATCACTAACACCCAATCATGCAAATCGTATTACCAGATAGATCAATGTAACATATCTATGATATCTATCATTAATGCACCCAGACTAACTAGATGAAACTGATCGATTAGAAATGATCAAATCAGAAAATCCCCTTGTGGATTTTTATATAGGATTGACGCTAGGTTCTCTAACATGGATTTGACCCCATGGTCCAAAAGGTATGGTAATTTGAAACTAACATGGTATTAACTATACAATGAAGCAAGCATTAACTCCATAATACTAAAAATTACAGTGCATACCACTTATGGTATTTTTCCTTAATCGTATAAACATTTTTCAGGCATCTGGGTAATACCCAAAGTTAATGAAGTAATAATCAAAACAGAGAATAATAGAACTCAGGTAGAAGATTTTGCACTTTCCAAAAGTATAATAACACATAGTATTAACAAGTCATAATCACGCAATATAACAACACCCAAACTAACAATTATTACTGCAGCACTTGAAAGCTTAATCACAACCACTCAAAATTTTGTAAGAATCATATAGTAAACAATATTAATCTTCCACAATTGCATATTCAACCAAATAAAATGTTGTAGAATATTATCTATTCAAATATCAGATTGAATAAGATATTAAGAGGGGGAGAGAGTGATCCATGCCTGATAAAACTAAAATCCTTCCACCTCGCAGTCCCAACAACTATTCTTCACCACTCGAGATGTGATTACAATGCTCCTTGCGCAAGGCTAAACAATACACAGTTCCAAATAAAATAAAAACTCATCTATCTCACGTATCCCTCTTCTATACAAAATACTTGAGCTCCTTTTATCTTCCAAAATTTCCAACGAGTTATCTTTCAAAAATTGCATGCAAATTTGGTTCCAAAAGTGGAGCTTTCGAAAGAAGAAGAGGAGTTCGCATTTGTGACATGCAAGACTAAAAAAATGGATTTCCAACAGATCTAATAGCTTCTTCAGGAAGCTTCACTGCTTCCCAAGCTCATTTAAGTGCAATTAATATATATTCAATGCCATTAATGACCAACCAACCATTACCACCAGCCTCCAATTTCTCCTCCATAAAAGGCGGGATTTTGAGAAAACCTAAAATTCCTTTTTCAAAATTAACCACTTGCATGGATAGGCGTATAACTATCTATTTGCATGGTGAACACCTTCATTGAAATTGAGGTTTGTGATTAACTAAGCCTAGTAGAAAATCCATCCATTACATTAATCTATTCTTGGTGGGTTTCCAATCTTGACATTCGACTTATAGATCCTAAGGTCTCGTGCATGGCCTAAATAATTAATAAAGATACCTAGAAATAATTGATTTTATTGTTAGAATATAAGTAATATTAATCTAAACACTATCTCATAGCCTCTTGATTATTTTAATAATTGAATGCCTCATTATAACTTAAAATGTTCTTCAATTAAGTACATAAACTTATAGAATTTTACCATAACAAAGTTTGCATGGAGGATATTTGGATAGGTCGAAGGTGATGATTACAACAACTTCATAACCATGCTCACTGAAAAATTAATCAAACATTTATCCCATACTACTTAATGTAAGAATTGATCAAACTTGCCATAACGGTCATGTAAGAAACCAAGCTCAATATACAATTAGTACCATATCATTATTTCCTCATAATGACTAAAGTATAGAAGTTGTGTATAAGTTCAACCATATTTTTGCAACTTAAACTCATCCAACATGCAAAAGTAAAATAATAATAATAGCCATGAAGGTACAAATGCTAGTTATGCATCCCATAATGAAAGTTCATCTTCTCTAACCAGAAGGTATTTCACACACACAACATGATCATATAGCCATCCGTGATGATTACTAAAACCATCATCAGCAGAAAAGTAGTGTACCGATATGTAAAATGAATTACGACATTACATAGTTTACTGCTACATGACAACATGAGCCATTGTGATGTCACACATATAATTATGCACATGTATGCATACCCTTTCGGCTATACGTGAATGTCCACAGTGGTACACAGAACAACATAGCGGTACCATCTATTGCACTACTCAAAATTATTTTAATGCTTCAATTCATTTTACGACAAAAGAGAATGAGGGATTGAGGGGTGTGACATTGGTAACCTTCACCAACATCCCCGCTTACGATCACTACATAAGCAAGGTTTTCCCAATGGTACTCCCCACCTTAACACAAACTTAACATATGGGGGACTTAATGCTTCTACCTACTCAACTGAGCCACCTTCCCAAAATTGACCATTTTCCTCCAACCTCCAATATCTCACCAACCGCCGCTTCACCCACACCTTCCTCCACCATTGTCCTTGGAAGGGCTTTGGATTTGTTTTCTATGAAAATTATGCCATACTATCATTCCTTGCACCACTCATAACCATAAAGACCACAATGGTATTGGATTTTTGATCCACCTTCCAAGAAGGCTCAAGTCAAACTCATTGAGGATGATAAACATTCCCCACCCCATTCACCACCTTCACCTACAGAGTCTATGGATCCAAAATCCATTCCTCCTACATTTTTTTCGTGAACATCATTTCCCTGGGACCTATGACTTATCAACATGATGACGAGGCTCCCTCTTCTCTTCCCTTCCTATATCATAACATGATCGATGACGATATACTTAGGATGACCCACACATTCTAAAAATAGGCCAATATTTAGATGTTGCTTGAACATGAAGCTTTCACTTCTTTCCTTTGGGATCATAGAAACACTTTTTCTTGGTCCTACGCTGATATGCCTAATATTGACCCAAACATTGTGGTCCACAATATCATAACCATTTCGATGCCAAACCCATGAAATAGAAGCTGCAAAAATGCATCCTCGCATTGCCCTTCTTTTCAAAGAAGAACTCCAATGCCTTCTTTCGGTTTCCTTCATCCTACCCATTGATTATCCCCAATGGATCTCTAACATTGTTCCTATAAAAAAGTGACAGGGGACTCCGCATCTCGCATGACTTTTGTAACCTTAACTTAGCTTGCCCCTAAGATGAATTTCCTCTACCTAGTATTGACCAAATTGATTTCACCACCGTCCATGAGATTTTATCACTCATGGACAATTTCTTGGGTTATAACCAAATATTACTCGCCCGGAAAATCAACACAAAACCTCCTTCATCACTCCTGGGGACCTTATGCTATTTTTTATGCCCTTTGGCCTCAAAAACGTTGGTGTTACATATTAGCGGGCTATGAATTATATCTTTTATGACATTATGCATAGCATATTGGAAGATTACGTTGACGATCTCCTTGCCAAATCCAAACATCGGGCCAAGCACCTTGCTTTCCTTAAATTTTCTTTGATTGTCTCATCAAATCTTGTGTTCACCTTCACTTAAGAAGTGTGTCTTCACTATTCTCTCTAGAAAGATCCTTGTTTTATTGTTTCTTTGCATGACATTGAAGTTGATCCCACTAAAATCAAGGCTATCCTCAAGATGTCTCCACCTACTCACCTTTTTCAACTTCATAGTTTTCAAGGAAATTCATAATCTATTCGTCACCTTATTTCTTAGCTTTTTGACCGTTGCCATCCATTTCATCATCTTCTAAAAAGGGATGTCTCCTTAAAATGGGATGATGAATGCCACAAAGCCTTCAACAACTTAAAACAATACCTCCTCCAACCACATGTGCTCATTCCCCTAAGGATGACCAACCATTTTACCTTTACATTTCTACTATTGATCATTCCCTAGGTGCCATACTTGCTCATCGTGATGGGAAACATAGGGAGAAAGTAGTTTATTATATAATTCATACACTTTTAGACTCAAAAACTAGATATAATCACGTTGATAAACTATGCTTAGCCTTAGTTTTTGTTGCCACTAATTTTCGCCATTACCTACTCAACCACATAGAATTTGTTGTCACAATAATTGACCCATTACATTAGATGTACGCTAAGCCCTACCAAAATCAACATGTTGCACGTTGGCTCATGCTTCTTGCAAACCTAGATCTTGAATTCATCCATCAAAAATATGTCAAAGGACAAATCATTGCTGACCAACTCACAGACACACCTCTCTCTGGAAACCAATCTTCTAACTTTGATTTCCCTGATGAATCCATCACTACCCTCTCCCTGGATGATATCATTTACTAGATGATATTATTCTTCAATGGTTCCAAATGTCAGCATGGGGGTGGTGCCAAAGTTATCCTCATTCCTCTTGACGGTGAGCCTATGCCATTATCTTTCAAACTATATTTTTATTGTACTAACAATATCGTTGAATATGAAGCACTCATGTTAGGTCTTCAAACCACCATATCCTTAGACATAAAATCAATTAATATCTTTGGCGAATCTCAACTAGTTGTGAACCAAGTTAATGGTATATACCAGTGTCGTAATGAGAGAATTCAAAATTATAAGCATCATGTTGCCATGCTTTTGACTACCTTTGACCATTATGAACTTCAAACCACATTGTGTTCCACTAATAAATTTGTAGACACCATGGCATTTCTTGCTTCTCAAATCCTTGCTTCGCCCCCAACTTGAAAATATTTATCACATTACAAAGGTTGCAATCACCTTCTTATCTAATCTGAGACGTCAACCTTGTAGGAAAAATTGAAACTGAATCATGTGACCTTTTGTATAAGCATTTTGTTGACTACCTTTCCCTTTCATTTCTACCTCCAAATCTTACTCTCAATGGACAACGATCCTTTCTCAAAAGTCTCTCTTTGTATGTCATCCGGGTGGTCTTCTCTATAAATACAACTTTTATGGTATCCTCTTATGATTCCTTACGAGTTATGAAATTCCATACACCATCAAGGAAGTTCACGATGGGCTTTGTAGGGGGTCACTTGAGTGGTTTAGCTATCACCAAGTGCATCCTTCACCTTGAATATTACAGGCACACCCTAAATTGTGATTGGTGTGACTATGTCAAGTGTTGTGTGAAGTTTCAGCAATATGCTAATCTTCATCACACCCCTAGTCACATCTTACAATTCTCACAAGATCTTTGGCCTTTCTCTCAATGGATTTTAGATCTTGTCGAGAGAGATTAAACCTCATTCTTTTCAACGTCGTCAATGGATTATTACCACTACCAAATATTACACTAAATGGGTGGAATCCATACCTCTTATTTCTACAAAATATGAGAAAATTTGTGAATTCATCAACCATCACATCATTTTTCACTTTGGTGTTCCTCACCGCCTCATCACTGATAACGGAAAACAATTCAAAAACAAAACCCTACGGAAACTTTGTGATGCCTTCAACATTCAACTCAGTTTTTCTTCACCTTATTATCCTAAAAAAATGGCCAAGATGAATTGACTAATAAAATCCTAAATAAAATTCTTATGAAAGTGGTTGATGATACTAGTAAGGATTGGCACACGCACATTCCTTTTTCATTATGGGTCTATTGCACTAGTATTCGGACCTCAAATACTACCACACCTTTATCTTTGGTCTATGGTACAAAGGTTGTCTTACCTCTCGAAGTCCAAATTCCATCTCTTCATATCTCACTCAAATATATGCTCAACGATGATGATTTTTGCTAGGACCATTTGGCACAACTTGAGTTACTAGACGAGTGTCGTCTAAATGCTCTCGATCACCTCCAAATCTACCAAAAATGTATCAAATATTCCTATGATAAACATGTCCAAGAACAAACCTTCAAGGTCGGAGAACTCCTCCTGAAGGAAAATCAACATGTAAAAAAGTGGAGAAAAGTAAACGAGGAAAGTTCACTCCTAATTTTCTTGTACCCTATATCATTACTCATGCCTATGGATAAGGTGCTTATCATTTATCTTCACTTGAAGGTAAACCGAACTGTGCCCCTCAATTCCTTACATCTTCAACCATTATATTCTTGAATCAATTCTTATACCACCTTTTTCTATTAAATGCTCATCCCTTGAGAAACATTCACCTTCCACTTACCTATTTTAAGGATCAAAGACTAAACAAAAATCATGTGATTACCCGTCACCTTTTAGCCTTATCTTCAATATGAGTACCACAACACTACTCATGGCATGATTCCCATGGATACTTTTATTCCTATTCAAGATGAAATCCCATGGTCGTTTTGTTACTTAAGACCTCTCTTTCATAGCTAACCCTGTGTGCTATGGTTTTGTCTTCATAAAATAAACCTATACTTCTCTATAGTCTTTTCCATGACCTAAAATTCTAAAAAACAATTTAAAAATAATATACACGATTTTCAAATTTAAACTCCTTGAGTCAAACTTCTAGAAAATAGATGACTCCCTCAAAAGAACATCTATCTTTTTATCTTCTTGCTATAAATAGAATTCTATCTCGAAGGACAATTATAAAAGCTATATGTACTATACGTAATTTATAAAAAAATAAGTCTAGTTTTGCAAAAATAAAATAAAAATATTCTAAAGCTTCCTACATCGATCAATTTCATGAAGACCTCAAGGAGACATTCTATTCATCCCATATAGACTTCCCGCATCGATCAATCTATAAAACAAAAGAAAAAATAACAAGATAAATTTTTCATCATGGAATTTCCTATTCTGGTCTTGGGTATCTTGTAGAAGAGACATGTTGTCTCACACCAAGGTTACACTAAAACAACCCATTTCACCTCACCGTATTTTCTTTCTCATCTTCCACCTACTCAAGGGACATGCTGCAAATGTGACATTTCATGGTCATGTGAATTTCTTCACCCTTAGAACAAATCAATCGTGCAATGCATTTAGGGTCTTACGTTCATAAGCCAATATTTGATATGATAGACTCATAATGGTTCTTACCAATTAGGTGGCTTTTCGTCTCCTCTTTCCGTTCACCTCTTTTCTTACTTATTAATCCTCCTTCACAAGACCAAACCTTGAAACTTACATTATGGGAATTCCTCTTCCACCAAAATCACCCACACCTATTCAACCTATACTCAACCATGCCTAAATGACCTAGACTCAATCATGCCTAAAACCTACCGACCCATTCATCTCCCTTATCATATTCTTCCCTAGCTTATGGGAGAACTACATCGTCCGAGGCCCCTTTTTGTCGGGGCTATGTAGGCAATGATGATTGAGGGCATTGAGTCATTGGAGGTTAGCTCGACCAATTTTTAACCTTCTCCACCTTTTCCCCCTTCTACACACTTTTACCCCCTCACCGATTTTCCCCCTTTATATTCACATTCTACCCTAGTTAGTTTCCATTTACACAAAACTTAGAAATTAATATATCATAAAAACATACATACCTACCATTTTATAACATCAACCATATCATACATCAATCATTTAACATTTCCATGATATCAATTACTTGGAAATTTGAACACAACATACATACAACACATTATTTCCATAAGATCAGTAACTTGGAAATTACCTAGACTCCACCATGCCTATACTTGACTCCACCATGCCTATACCTAGACTCCACCATGCCTATACCCGTATCCATTATGCCTATACCTAACTCCACCATGCCTATACCTAACCAAACCAGGCCTATGCCAGACTCCATCATACCTAAATGATCTAGACTCAATCATGCCTAACTCACCTAATTCCCATGGCACATAATAACAATGGGAATTGAAAAGTATACATAATCCATCTAATAATAATAAACAACTATATAAAGAGTACATATATACACAGGGATAAATAATCAAAGTGTCTCAAAAAATATCATATACAATCTCACAAAATCTTCGACGTGTAGGTCAAGTATATATATAAATAAAAAATCATCATAAAAGTATCCATGTAATGATCAATCAACCCCACCTGAGGCCCTCCTCTCCACTATCACTCATCTCCTCCTCCTAGCTCTCATCTGGGCCTAGTCTGTGAGAATTAGTAGCCTCACCTTGATGCTATCTCTAGGGCCAACAACCCCTGTGTTACTTGAGATGTGAGTCCTAGAATTGGTGCTCTCACTAGCTTCTGCTTCGGCCCTATACTCGCATATGAGGGAACATCAATACCTGTAGTGGCTAGATGATCCTGATAATAGCGGGCATCATTCAGGGAATCCTTGAACCTCACCATAGATACGGTCTAGGGTAGTGCCATCGACCTAACCTCCACCTATTAAATTTTCCCTACTAATAGAGGACCTTGTCCTAGTGCCAATTCTTGTACTACAAGAAGACCTGTCCCAGTGTACTGTCTTTGCAGTATCAGATAGCTACCTAGGCATGTACGACCATGATCTATGCTGCGTAGCTACCAAATATTCCTGTAAACTAGTAACCTACGCATGTAGTGTTGCTATCTGTGCACCATCCACTATAGGAGTGCATGTGCTTGTACTGTGTATAATCCGGGAAACTACCAGCTATCCTTGTAAACTAGTAACTTGCGCCTATAGCGCTGCTACTTGTGCACCATCCCATGTAGAAGCTGTACTTTTACCTATTCCTAAGCTTGGGAAATAGTCATTTGAGACTGCAATGTAGTTACTTTCCCTATCAAAGTAACTACTTGTGCATGTACTACTATCAATTGAACTCCCAATACGATCACCTATCCCTATAGGGAATCCCTTTGAACCATCATTGTGGCTAAGTCCAGCTAACCTGGGCATGTGGTGCTTCCTGTAACTCCACTGCCCACTACTATCTGTATGCTATAGTGGTACCTACATCATCCAGTCTCCTATCCACTAGTACCTCCTCCTATCTTGTAGGATCTATGGGCTAGAGGTGGAGATAAAGGTCTCTCCACATCATCCTTGTGGTCTTTGTGGGAAAGGAGGCAGCACATCCTATTGTAATCCAAGCGGCGTCGGAATCTATCAATCGGGATCATCTTGTGCTCATTGGCACATATTCCTTGTATCCACCACACTAACTGTAACTCCTATAGCTCCTCAACCATCCCTCTAAAAGCTAGAAAACCGACATAGGGCCACCAGACTATGTCCATCACATACAGGCCCTCCAACTCCCACCTATAGTATACTATGTCATGTGTTTCCTCCTCCACTCGAGGATGACCACCTATGACCACCCACCTCTTGTTGCTCCGATACCACTTGTAAGGATATTACTTGTATAAATCAGAACACATACAGCAGAATAATATGAGAGAACACCAAAATATAGATAGATTATGACAATATGCTCATATAATATCTTTGCCACTTCGAGGGGGCAACCTCCAATACCACTTCGAGGGGGTAACCTCCAAACCATACAATAACACTCCAATACTCAATATGATGAATAACTACAACCTTCTAACCCCTATATATACCATTCTAACCTATGGCCAATATTGAGGCCGACCTCCTAAGCATAATAAATCATAAATGAATGATATAATAAGATAAGGGGATGTGTGCCACATGTCGGCATCTCCATCAACCCATATACATTATAATATTATATCCCAAGGTACATAGCACTTGTAAGGTGCCCTTTGTCCCCATGGTGCTAATCTAGTACTAGTAGTCCTCGTGACCGCACTACCACAATATTCTCGTACGCCCAATAGTGTAGTAGGAACATACAAAAATTTCATAGCGTCACATCCTTTGGTAAGCCCATAAATCCTGTATACCTACACCGAACCAAACCTCAATCATATATCACCATACTCCCAACATCCCTCTAGGAAATTGACTACCCTCGAATCGGAAATGCGAAGAACACCTCACCTTCACCATCATCAGCATTGCTAACTGCGTCTCTTGTGGGTGTGCAACATACAAAGCCCCATAAAAAATCTTGGCGCTATGCTCAATCGTCAAGTCACTTTAGATCTCCCCAAATACCTCAATCATTTCCTCAAAGGCTCCATCTGTTGATATTGAATATACTAGCTCACCAATAATAGGCACCGTAGAATCTTGTATACATCCTCTAGCGTGATCATCATCTCGCCGATGGGTAGATGAAATGTGTTGGTCATTGCATCCCATCTATCGATGAGTGCAACCATGAGACTGTGATCCCATTAGATCTGTCTATAGAACCTAATGCCCACCAATCGACATCTCGCATATGTGTCCACTCATCCTCAGTAACGTTGGGACACATCTACCCTAATAATGGTGGGACACGGTCCCGCATCGTCAACTGATGTCATGCCTGCATCCATACCACTCAACATTGTCAAAGACTAAACTACTTTTCCCATTTCTTTACAACCTAATTACCCCACCTATCTATTTCCTAACTACTTCCCTAGCCTATCATTTCTTCTAATTTAGCTTATCAAGTTCCCATAACCCATTCCATCACTGTGACCTAATCTTCCTCTATTACCCGCCTATGTTTACCTATATTTACCCTCACCCACCTACTTCTCTCCCTCATCCCTCTTTGTTTCCCTTATTCATTACCTATCTACCCTCCAATTTCATTTTTTACCCCATTTTGGCCTTCTCAACTTAACCTATTCAGACTAAGTCACTTTTCATAGTGATCGACATTTATCACCTTGATCGATATCTAAGTTACCTTAAACCGATGTCATTTGACTATTTTCCCACGATACCGGTATGAAAAAACCGACGTCGGCCGCAACATAAGCAACATCAGTCTCTTTTTTAACTCCAAAGTTGAATCCCCACACCCCCAATTTTCTAAAATTTAAAAACAAGCCTAAAACCTACCCAAAAACCACCCAACCCCACCCATTTCCATTTTACACCCTGATTAATCTACATTACACCCGCCTCATACCTAAATTCTTCCGTTTTTAACTACATTTTGAATTTTTAATTCCCCCTATTTTATTTTATTTTTCTTACAAATTCAATCAAAAACAACCATAAAGGATTGAATCCTACCTCTATGCACTGATGTCGCCTCACTGTGATATTCGGTCTCTAAGTCGGTGGTCCTCCCACACCTCCTCCTGTTGCTACCATTTCGAATCAAACCCTGGCTCTCCACCAATCGAATCAAGACAAATGATCTCGTAGGCCTGCCTCTACACCTCTCCAACCACTCACCTCTCTCCAAATCAGCCTAGAATCTAGCCCAATCATAATCACTCTTGTCAATAGTATGAAAAAGATCTCTGCTTGTCATTTTCACAAATGGAAAAGCACAAATGAATCTATAATTCACAGATTTTACCTTTTTATCCCAAATTTGACTTGACTGATGTTGGTTTCCCTAAACCGACATCGGTCATGTGCCCTAGTGCACCATGCTCGGTTTCTCTTGATCGACATCGGTTGGCCATGACCACGATCAGTTAGCCTTTTTCACCTCATTGCACCATATAGCACCAACTCTGCCTACCCAAAACCTTTTTTTTCCTAACCCAAAGTTGACCCTAACCTTACACCTCACCCTCATGACCTTATTACCTATCACCCAACCTTAGAATCAGTTGGGGCATGTTTTTTCCCCTACCGTGGCCTTACCTAAATCACCCAACCCAACCTCGCTCATGGTGACACTTGAATTTGTTTACTCGTTATACCTTGCAATGCTACTACTCATGTTGTTTAGCCTACTGACCTTACCTTTCCTAATGTCATGTTTTTTATCTCAACCTACCCTTTGGTGCCTTGGAAAAAACCTATTGCCCATTCCAACACCTTGCCTAGTTTTGTTTCAAGACCATATCCTATACCTTGGATACCTAAACCACTTCAACCTTGTTTAGATAAACCTATCGACCTTTGACAACATAGAGTTTGCAAGCTCTTCAACTGGTACCTTATCACATTCTATATGCGTGTGTGCGTTAGACTACCACTACCTATTACCCGACCGAAATCACCCTTACCTACACCCAACATACCCTTGTTTTCATCACTTACCCATATATCAAACCACTCACGACTCCATTTAACACCTCATCCGTTCCTGGTTTGAGGGGGATCACCTCCACCCACACTTGGGGAAACCTAACCCTCACTCATACCTGGAGCACCGAATTCCTATTTTTGTCTATTAGCTTTATCAATACAAGCTACATGACAAAAAGGGGAAAATGTAGACACCAAATTTGGGTCATACTCCCCTTGGTCCCCTTAATTAATTAACGTAACACATTTAACTAATCATGACCCCTTCATCCCATATTAATATTCATCCTCACATTATTAATTATTTTAATTAAGTTAATTTAATCCTCACACCTCCACCTCATCATTACACCTCACCTTGGACCCATTCCAGGGGCATTTAACTCATAGTGACCAAGTCATCACTCTTAACACTGAGTCATCACTCCCAGTGTTGAGTCACCACTTGACCTAACTAACTAAGAATTCTTCCTAAACCTAACTGGACTTCTTCTAAGATCTTCTGCCTTCTCTCACGTGAAATCTACTTCCCTAAGCAGACCCAACAAGGAAAACACACCAAATCTGGGAAGATCTACCTATTTTTGGTAAATAAGACTATTTCACCCTAATCGACGCTGGTTTATCCTCAATCGACGTCGATCACCTAAACCACCATTGATTACTTTATATAGAATTTTACAACCCTTTTCCTAGGCTAGTCATTTAGTTATTGGATCCTTATTGCCTTCAAGTGTGAATATTCAAGCGCTCTTGCATCCAGACGACAAACACACACAACCACAGTGCAAGACAAGCAACCGGTTCTCCTTCCAGAGCATTGGAATACTCATGGGAGCACACAAGTTGTACTACCATGGCACTGGACCCAGGCATCTCTTCTTCGATCAACCACCAACCACTTCCACTCACAAGATCTGCAACATACCCAGTAAGTATTGTGATTTTATCATTTGTGCTTATTCAAGTATAGATCTTTTGTTTCTTTCTATATTTCATTCTTTCCATTACCCGTATATCACCTTCTTGTTAGAGTATGTATTTACCTTAGCTCATGTTCATCTAGGTACCTTATTTACCTTTATGTATATATCCTCACCCACTTATGTGTGTGGATATTTCTTTTATCTAATTTAGATATTAGAAGATATTATCTAGTTGTTAGGTATAGTCATTTCCTTGATCCATGGTCTTGACTAGTTCTTTGATGACTAGTTATTTCCTTGATTTATGGCTTGATCTACGACCTTGACTGGTTCTTAGATTGTTATTCCTTGCCTATTTAAGCAAGGCCCATTCTCAATGTATTGCATTGAGCTCCATAATAATATATGATATTGTTGTTCATTTATTTACAAAGGTTTTATGTAAAGTTATTTTGGCAAATTTATTTCATCTTATTGATCATGGTGTTTGATTAGCATCTGCGTTCTTGGCTTGGGTACGATCTGGTTATATGGTATGGTCATATGAGGGCTTAAAGCTTGTGATTCCTACTAGTAGGTGCTTAACTTCAGCCCCTTTAATTTTATGTGTGGTGAAGGCAACAACAATTTATTTTATTTTAGTGGCAACTAAAATAAATAATAGAGAAAAATATTTAAAAACTTGTAAGTTTTGATCGGTAACTCGATTTTGAGTTTTGAATTTTGATGGGGCCTCCCACGGTAACCCTGGTCAATAGGGGCGAGATGCATAGTGAGAGATGAGTATGGTAAGATAGTGGTGGCTGGTTCCTTTCCATTGAAGCAGAGGTTCTTACAATGAGGTAGAAGCCCAAGCTATACTGGAAGGTGTTAAAATGGCTGTTAACAATGACCTGGTTCATTTAGAAATTGAAGGTGACTCCCAAATAATAGTGAAGCGGTCAAGAATCAGAAAACTACCTCATGGAAATTAAATGGTTGGTTGAAAATCATTGAATCTTGGTTATCAAAACTTACCTCTTGGAGTATTAAGCATATATACAGAGAAATAAATGGCAAGGTAGATTTTTTGGCCAATTATGGTGTTGAGAATAGGACAGTCATCATTTCAAAAGGTGGTTTATATTGGCAAGATTTATTGTAGATGGATGAAAGAGGGATAGTGTCAACAAGGGGTTGTGGGGACGGTTCTCTTGTGGGGGAAAAAGGTTAATTTGGAACCTGGTGTCTTGCGGTTTCCCTTCCTGGTTCTCGTCCTTGGGGAGTCTCGGTGTCGAGGAGTGGAGGAAGCGATCTGGAGCAGCGTTTTCACGGCGGGGAGGTAGAGAGTTCTTCCGGTATTTTTAGTTTCCTTAGTCTCTTTTAGGAGTTCGAAGTGAGGGACTCTTCTATTTGTTTTTGTATTTCCCCTTTTAGTTGGTTAGGGTGTACAGAGGATCAGTAGTACTTAAAAGTAAATTTTCAAAATTTTGAGTTTTGAATGTCTTCTCTGTCGTCTTTGAAAATGTTAAAAGTCAAGAAATTGTAACAGATCTGCATTCCTGGGTCATTTTGTGTGTTTCTCGCGTACTTCACGTATTTTTGTCCCGCATGTCCCAGTTTCAAACGGGCCCCTTTGTTGCATTTTCACCCGAAACGCCTGAGCCGCGTACTTCGCGCATTTCTGTTCCAAATGTCCCAAGCTCTTCCGGACCTTCTGTCACGTTTTCACCCGAATTGACCAAGTCGCGTACTTCAGAACTTTTTGACCCAAATGTCCCAAGTAAAAAAGTGCAAGTCGTTCAATTCACCCGAAACACCCGAACCGCGTACTTCACGCGTTCTTGTCCCAAATGTCCCAATTTAAAAGTGTGCTCTGTCCCATTTTCGGCGAAACACCCGAACCGCGTACTTCGCGCGTTTTCGTCCCAAATGTCCCAAAACGCATTTGTGCGTATTCTCCCTGCTTCGCCCGAATCGGCTGAGCCGCGTGTTTCGCGCATTCGCGTCTCACATGTCCCAAGCGAACCAAATGCCATTCATACTTAGTTTTTCCCACTCTACCCGAATATGTTGCTTTTCAAATTGGTAGATATGAATTTAATGCGCATTGATTTCCTTTCTCTCTCCAAAATGGCTATATAACGAGCAGACCCCCTTTTACATTTTCACCTGCATGCTTCCTTGCTCGAACCCCGCAAACTAATTTCTTGCGCACATACCCGTTCCCTACTGCAATTCCTTCCCAAGTCTAGATTGCAATTCTCTCTCAACTACTATCGGTATGAAGATCAAATTCGGGACGGGAGCAAGTTTCACCACTAGAGTCTGCCGTTCTCAACATTGGAGCAGTGAAGCTCGACATCTCGACTTCGGTGATTTTGGGCGAGGGTGGCGAGATACAAACCCTACTCAATGGCGTGATGATTCACGGCAGGTGGTTTGGCCTTTCTTTGGTGGTTTCCGATCTCGGTGCGGTGTGTTGATACCGTGCTTTCATGCGGAGCTCACTTGACCCGCCTCGGCGAATTGACCAATATACGGGGAACTCATTGCCAAACTAGATCTGCCGCCATTAGCACTGCTCTGAGGATCCCAGAGACGGATAATGCCATAGTCGTTTCCGGGATCAAGCACAGGCCCTGTTAATCAGGACAGCGACAAATACAAAGCACGGGTTGCCAAGTCCTGGCTGAAGAACCCTAAGAAAGGAGCTTCTCGTCTGACCAAAACCCTCTTGCGGGTAGATTTTAATGAAGAGTTGTCTGATTTCATAACTCTGTTGGCTCGGGTTATGGGCTTGCCCTCCACCAATGAGTTCCATTCTGGATGTGCCCGCTCATCAACATGGTATGCGAGGAACACGAGAATATCAGCCCAGGTGGAGATCATTAGCATGAATTTGGCGGAGCGGTTTGTCAACGTGCGGCAAACAAAGAAGTTCTATATGACTTCGTGCACGATGTACACTCTGGCGACATCAAGGCGGTGGTTTGGTTTCTCTTACATAGATGAACACAAAGATGATCCAATATATGCATCTTGCCCATGATTCACCACAGAGACCAGCAATCGTAACTTCAGAAGGGTCAACGATGCTTTCACCATGTACGTGGTTAGGCTGCTCGAAGGCGATACTGCCAGGAGATTCTCTGATGAAGCTATGACTCTGATATCGCACTACGGTGCTTACTTCATCCAGTTCAGGAAATTCTCTTATATCAGGCTTGCCGGCTATGAGGGCACCCCTCTAAGACTGCCCATGTTCTGTAATGATAGGATGGCCTTGATAGAAATATGCAGGCAATTGGACAAATTGCACAGAACCTGCAGGGATAAGAGGATCACTGGTTTACACTTTCCCATCTCTTTGGGAAATTATACCTGCAAAACAGCCCTAGATGCACAGAATGTAGAAAGAGCCCTGGTTCCCATCACGGTTCACTTCTTCAAGCCAAGGACTTGCTTCGACTTGAAGAGGTTCATTGGGCAGAACATCAAAATAGTCTATTATCACGAGAGCGATCGAGAAGACTATTGGGCTGATTGTACTGATGATTTTGAGGCTAGAAGGAGGCACTATGGCAGATTCTCCTTGCAATTAATTGAAGAACTCGGCCTATATCAAGTTCCTGAAGGGCTAAAGGATGAAAACTCTGATCTATACTCGTATGAGTATGAAAATGTGGTTAAGCACACTCCTTTAGAGGGCGTGGATTGGAGCAGGAAAGAGAGGACGACTGGTGAGATCCTTGCTCCGGTTTTAGTCGGGACTAAGTGCGGTTTGACAGGAGAGTTCGAGAGTTCGGGAGGCATTCGGGAGAATCCTCTTAAGGACGCTTCAACACCAAGAAGAGAAGCATCTATTCAAGTCGAGACACCGGTGAAGACCCCTCTTGCCTCATCAACTCGGGGACTGCAGAATCTACTCCTTCCTCATCCACCCGGGTATATAAGAAGAAACTCAAAGAAGTAAAGAAAGAACTGTGGAAGAAGATCTCCGGGAAAAAGCAGGAAAATTTGCCTATAGGGCGAGAGAACATCATTGTTCTTAGTGAAAGTGAAGAAAGCGAAATGCTGACCCCCTGCAAATGCTCACGAAGACCCCGGTGATAAAGATAAAGAAGTCAGAGCCGAGCTTCCAGTCTTTGTAGATCCTTCTACCACAATTGCCTCCGGTGCCCGCTCACATCTCGGCTCGAGTCAAGCAGTGCCACAGGACCTTGAGTCATGAGCTCCTGTCTCTTGGTCCCCTTGCCCCTCCTGTTGATTCCTCTTCCTCTTTCGCGTGGGTGCAACCTTTGGTCGACAAAAGGAAGAGAAAATTCTCCTCTCAAAGCTCGGGATCAAATTTTGATGCTGTCGCAGCCTTGTTGGGCACCACTCCTTCTCGTGCCAAGAAAGCCAAAGTCACCTCCAGAATAGTGTCTGATGCTCAAGGTCAGCAATTCCTGGAGATTGCCAAGCCTACAATGGATAAATCAGAGCAGGACTTGCAGGCATCTGACTTGGAGCTCTCGAGAATCCCAATGGGAGAGTCTACCCCTGAAGGTGAAATTCACAACCTCCAGGAAACAGTCACAAGAGTCATTGGGAGGGTAGAAAAGGGCCAGCAAACTATTGAACAGTTGGAAGAACAGGCCCAAGTTCTCACAGGTTTCATCAAGTCCCTTTTGTCTAAGGACAAAGTTTTGGACCCTACCCCTTTGACTGCTCTCCCACCTCCTGTAATTCTAAGCCAAGATGAAGTGCGAGTATTAAAGATATGCACAAGTATTGTCATACATGGTAGAGCTATTGAAGCCATGGTGGATGACATGCTTGTTCTTTGGGTTAAACTTCATCGTGAAGCTTTCAAACTCCATGAAAAGGTGAGCAATGTGCAAGTGAAGCTCTCCTCCACTATCAATACCATGGATAAAGAGCTCAAAATCTGGAGCAGTTGCATAGTAGACCTTCGCCTTATGGGACGAGACAGAGACGAGAACATTTCTTTGGCGAATAAAGTTTTTGATGATGCAAAGGACAATCTGTCGAAGTCCTGGGTCTACAGTGTGGATTGGAAGATCAGAGTCTTGGAGGAGGCTTTGGGAGAAATGAAGAACAGCTGGCAGAAGGGCGAAGCCTTCAAGACATTGGTTGTCTCGGCTTTCAAAGATATACACTGTCATCTTCAAGATGAAACTTCAGGTGCTTCCCTTTCCTTACAAGAGATCAAAGCTCAGTTCAGAACTTTTGTAAAAGACAATTTATTCAAGGAAAGCTCCATCTCCAAAGAAAAAATGAAGGAGATCTGCTCTCTTCAATCTGCCATTGAAGAAGCAAATAAAGATTATCATACTCATGTCGAGTTTGATAAAGAGATGGAGAAGTGTCTGGGATTTTGGACTCAGTCTGCAGCCAACACGTCAGTTCCCCGTGGCAGAGACATAGCTGAGGCGTTGAAGAGATTCAGGCAGCGGATTCTGAAGTCAGTGGGTCCCTCTCAGTGATCGGCCACCTGTCTTCTTCCCCATTCTTTTCTCTTCTTCCCTTTCTTTTCCGTTTTCTTTGTAAAGGTTGAGGTATTGCGGTTGGCAGTCCTTAACTATTCTTGGTTAAAAGAAATGGTTACAAAAAGTAACTGATTTGTAAGCTATATAATGGCCTTCTTTACGCCATTCTCAAGGAGGAAGAACTTGGCATATTTTCTGAAAGTGTAAATAGATCATAAAGAAATCAATACAAAAGGGCTTTCCATTCATTGTCTATCTAATCTCTGTTATCTATGTGTTTTCATTTAATTTTGTGAAGATCATTTGTTTCTAGTTCGTTAGTCTCACTGATTGCATATTTTCAAATATTGCGAGTATAGTGATCTTGTATAACCAAGAAGGAACTTTGTGTCCTTGATTAATGAATCTGAAGAAGGTTATTTATAGAACTTTGTATGCAGTAATCTCATCTTGTTCATCAAGGCAAATGATCTTGTTTTAAATTCACTTTGCATGACTTCGTATACATAAAGGATTATTCTGCTATCTATAATTTTGCATGTTGCTCTTCTGCTCATCCTCGTATTCCCTTTCCTCAGTCCTTTTGTAACTGATGATCCTTGTGGAAAACACTTTCGTAATATCCAAGTTCAACCATAAAATCATGTTTTGTATATTTGTAAATAAGTTCATTTCTGAATAAGGGAACCTCTCCCATTAAAGAGGAGGGACTTCTTGTCCCCTGACTGTTGCTCTTCTTAAAAGTCCTATTTGACGACCAACAGTTTTTGGCGACTCCGCTGGGGAAAATCGCATTCCAGTTCTGTAATTTTTGATCATCCTTTGATCTGGCGACTCCGCGTTTCACTCGAGGGAGAAGGGCCCTTGGTATTGAAGATTCTCAGTTTCAGCTTTTAGAGCAACAAGGTTTTCCTTTCCTTTCAACTTCAACAAGAGATAGAAGGACTCGTTCGACAAGCACTCCACCTGTTCAAGATAGAAGTCCTACGGGTGGTATTCCTTCAGAGCCTGCTAGTCCCAATCTACGAGCTTTGATCCTCGCTGGTGTTACAGTTCCTCTCCAAGCCATATTTCCAAGAATGGCGGCACCATTGCCATGGGGTCAACGTGTCGGGCCCCTGGCCCTTACTCAGCCTTTACATGAGTTACCCAGAGGTAACCGGAAGAACTTCCCAAAATTCAAAGGTGATGGCAAAGTACATCCTGATGAACATATTGCAGCCTTCATAGTTGCATGTGGAGTTTTGGGAGTTGAACATGAAGACGTCTCCGTAAGGCTGTTCGTGGAGACTTTACAAGATAATGCGTTGCTGATTGGTTCTTTCACCTTCCGGTTGGTGCTATAACCGACTGGGACACCATGAGAACCCAGTTCGAGAATCGTTTCAAGCTGGCAGAAGATGTACATGCCTTGCTAGCCCAAATCTCTCAGATAAAGAAAGATTCACAAGAGCCCATGAGAGAATTTGTGGCCGGTTCAACAGGTTGATAAATAAAATTCCAACAAACACTCGACCTGTTGATCGGATTCAAAAATGTTTCTTTCTAAATGCCCAATCACCTAAAGTTAGTTATGCACTAAGAAGGGCTAATCTCGCAACGTTAGCTCTAGATCAAGAACTGGCTGTTAGTGTCGAAGATGACTTGATCATGTCAGGGAAGTTGAGAAGAGACCCTCCCAAATCTAAGTCTGCTGCTTCTTCCTCTTCCACCCCTGGACCTAACACTGATCCATTAGTTCAGAAACTTGCGAATGATCTTATTGCTATAAAGAAACAATTGGCTCAGCATGCCCCTTATGCAGATGTTCCAAGAAGAAATTTCCAGCCCAGGAATCATTTGCCTGCTTCTCAAACAAGACTAGCACTTGAAGGACCTCCTGTTAAGGTTCCTGTGAATGCAACCTGTGAAGTTGAAGAGCCGGATGATGATGAGGATAATGAAGCTTGCGAGGAGTTTGTGGAGGAATTTGATGATGAGGCAGAAGAACTTGAGGGATCTCGAGTTAATTTCTTTACCACCGAGGGTATTGATGATGGAGATGATTATGATGAAGTGGTAGCAGACATGAATAGCGAATCATTTGCTGTCATGACTCGAGAGCAGACACGTCAGAGGGAGAAAGTGACACAGCCTATCAAGAAATCTAAGGAGCAGTCGACAACTATTCCCGTGATTGCAAAAAGAGGATCTCCTATCCCTACTTCATCTACACCAAAGGTGAGTCCTATCAATCCTGCTACCAAAGTTGCTTCTTCTTTTTCTCCTAAAGTTGATAAGCCTAGAATTTCAAATGATGATGGCCCGTCCATACAGGTCTTTTGATATTGTTGATCACTAAAAAGACCAAGGTCCAAATCTCGGAAGTGAGTACTATCGAGACCCATCCCAAAGCTTTTGCCAAGATGATTCAATTTGTTAATTCCCATTCCAAGACCACCTCTAAAGGTCTTTTACCTACTCCTCTTACGCACTGACCTAGTCTGGTAGCTCTTTGTCACCTCACTTTGGTGACAAAATTAAACCATTTTATGTAACACTTCTCATAGCTGGCCATAGGCTCAGTAATTGTGTCATAGATTCAGGAGCCTCAGACAATGTCATGCCAGCTAAAGTAGCTCATGCCTTGGGCTTGACCCTCACACGCACTTATGGATCTTGTTACTCCATGGAGAGTAAAGAAGTGCCCCTGGTTGGAAGGATTAAAGATGCACAAGTGGCTTTTGCTACTTTGCCTGAGAAGAAAGTTTTGGCTACCATCCTAGTAGCAGACATCCCTCCTTCATATGGAATGTTGCTAAGTAGGAACTTTTGTAAAGATGTGGGTGGAGAAATTCAAATGGATTGGTCACATGCCCTTGTACCGGTTAATGGACAAATGAAGAAGCTGTTGCCTGAGAAGCAATGAGTATATTGTGCAGAAAACGGATGACCCTAAAGCACAAATACTCTATGAGGATATGGGTCATGGAAATTACATGATTATGTCCCCTGATGAAATCCAACACCCCAAAGCATCACCTAAAGATCCTAATGGTGTTTGGATTTTAGAATTTGATGGAAGTTGTTCCTCAAATTTGGTTACGAGAGCTGGTGTCTGCTAGTGTGTCACTGAAGGAAGTCTACACCCCTTTTCATTCAAGTTCTGATTCGAGAATACTAATAACACAACAAAGTACGAGGCTCTCATTCTCGGATTGCAAGTGGCCAAAGAACAAGGTGTAAAGAACCTCTGGCTCGTGGTGATGCGAGCTGATTGTAAAGCAAGTCGAAGCCTTTTCGGGTAAAAATGGGAGGTGAAGCATTACGGAATCGGGTTTGGGATTCCATTGAATTCCTTGATGCTTTCTCTATTGAAGCAATACCTAGGGAAAAGAACAGCAGGGCTGATTCACTTTGTCTCAGGGTCACTGCTGATTCCTCATCCTGATTTCTCTCAGGACAAATTCACCATTGAAATGGTCCATCGGCCTAGTGTACCTGACAATACCAATAACTGGCAAGTTTTCAATGATGATCAGCATTTTCTTTCCTTCCTGGAACTCAAGGGTAATTTTGAACAATTTGTATTTTGAGGAAGTGACAACTGCCTCGTGAAAGTGTGTCCTTTGACCAAATTTGTCACCCAAGGAGAAAAGCAGATCGGGAAGGGTGCATTAAACTCAAAGGAAACAAGATTCCTAAAGGTTTGGTGAGTTTGGAGGAATTATTTGATAAACATGACAGGTATGTGAAATCTAGAGCTTCCTCTGGGCCTCAACAATCAACTGAACATGACAAAATCAATATTGGAAGTTCTACTGACCCCAAGCTCGTGAATATTGGAAAATGTTGCACAGCAGATGAGAGGAGAAAAGCAATTGATCTTCTAAGGAGGTATAAGGATGTTCTTGCATATTCTTATGAGGATGAAAGCCTTGAGCCAAAGATATGCGGCATTCTATTCCTCTCAAACCGAGAATTAAGCCTTCAAGCGAAAGAAGCAGAGGCAATCTGACCCCAAAATAGTGACACCATCTTTCGGGAGATTCGAGAAATTGTTGAAGGCTAAAATCATCTTCCCATTCACCATTCAACATGGATTGCAAACATTGTGCTGTTAGAAAGAAGAATGGTGAGATCCGCATCTGTGTTGATTTGGGAACTGAATCGGGCTTCTCTACGAAAGATAATTATCCTTTGCCTATGATGGATCAAGTATTGCAAGCGATATGCGAGGATCTGAAATGTTATCTATGCTTGATGGATTTTCTGGATATAATCAGGTAGAGGTTGATACTGCGGATCAACACAAGACAACCTTCACTACTCCTTGGGGTACCTTTGCCTACAAGAGAATGCCTTTTGGGCTTATTAATCTTTGGTGCCACTTTCCAGAGAGCCATGGATCTGGATTTTGGAAGCTTGAAAGGGAAGTGTATTGTCATATATCTTGATGACCTGACAGTGTTTTCCAAGACAAGAGCGGATCATTTTGATCACCTAGAGACAGTTCTGCTAAGATGCAGAGAGCATGGAATTTCTTTGAATCCTAAAAAATCTATTTTCTGTGTCACAGAGGGAAAACTATTAGGGCACATTGTCTCCAAGGATGGTATTAAGATTGACCCTGAACGAGTACAAGCTATCCAGCAAATTCCTCTCCCAACCAGTAAAAAGGGTGTGCACTCCTTCGGTAAGATCAATTTTTTAAGAAGGTTCATCCCTGATTTTGCAGAGTTAACTTTGAATATTTCTCAAATGATGAAAGGGAAGCAAACATTTGGTTGGTCTTCTGGAGGAAAGGAATCCTTTGAGGGTATCAAGAGAGCTATCGCTAAAACTCCAGTTTTGGCACATCACGATTCAAGCAAAGATTTCATCATCTATTGCTATCTACTGAGATAATACGGCTCTTTGTCTTAACTCAAGAAGACTCTAATGAGCATGAACTCCCAATTGCGTTCATGAGCTATATTACGAAGGATCATGAGTTGAAATACACCATGATGGAGAAGCATGCTTTTGCGGTGGTCAAAGTTGTGAAGCAATTTCGTTTTATATCCTCAACTCTCACTCCATGGTCTTTGGTTCGAGATCTATTTGTTAAGTCGATTCTCACACAACAAGAATTTGGATCAAGAGAGGGAACTAGGTAGCTAAGGTCAAGAGTATGACATTGACATCAAACCGACCAAGCTGGTTCGTGGAAAAGGCCTTTGTGAGCTCATTCTTTGAAGGAGCCAACATGAGTTCTTTGGAGGAGAAAGTTGACCTTTCTACTATTACATTCCTTAGTTCGGTTGATGAATGGTATCTTTGACATCGCCCATTTTCTCACCTATGGGAATGCCCCTCTCATTTAAGCGCCAAAGAAAAGAGGACCATTAAATTGAGGTCGCGTATGATATGTGTTGTGGGAAAACGCCCTGTTCAAGCGAGGAATAGATGGGAGATTTTTGAAGTGTGTGGACAAGGAACAACAGAGAAAGTTGCTCTCAGCTTTTCATGATCATGCATGTGGAGGGCACTTTTCATCAGCGGTTACTGACTCATAAGATACTCCGTGGAGGATCTACTAGCCTTCCTTGTTCAGAGATGCATCCAAGTGGGTGGATAAATGTGAGGCTTGTCAGACTTTTGTGGGAAGACCTAAACTGGCGTCGTTGCCTCTCAAGCCAGTTGTGATTGAGGAACCATTTCAACAGTGGGGTTTGGACTTCATTGGTACACTTAATCCTGCTTCTAGTGCTGGTCACACTCATGTGCTAACTGCCACTGACTACTTCACCAAATGGGTGGAAGCTATTCGATCAAGAGCACTACTTCTGAAGTGGTATGCAACTTCATCAAAGAGAACATCTTGGTAAGGTATGGTGTACCTAACAAGATTGTAATGAGAATAATGCTTGAATTTCTCTTGGTGAGATAATGGATTTCTGCTATGGGTATGGTATTTCTTTGGCTCACTCTTCAGATTACTACCCTCAGGGCAATGGGCAAGCAGAATCCACTAACAAAAATCTGGTGACTATCATAAGGAAGTTGGTCAATGAGTCTCAACGAAACTGGCACAAGAAGCTCTATGATGCTCTTTGGGCAGACAGGATTACACCAAAGAGAGCTATTGGAATGTCTCCTTTTCAAGTGGTGTATGGAGTAGAAGCTCAATTGCCAGTGACAGTGGAACTGCCAGCCTTGCACCTAATGAAGGCCATTGAGGATACTAGTTTCAGCGATGCTCTGGATAAGAGAATTATGTACCTGCACAAACTGAATGAGGACAGATTGATGGTTGCTGATAGGATATCCATTCACCAGCAGAAGGTAAAGGTCCTGTTTGACAAGAAAGCTAGGTTCAGAGATTTCCAAGTTGGAGACACTGTGTTGCTATGGGATAAAAGACATGAACCTCGTGGCAGCCATGGAAAGTTTGATTCCCTTTGGCTCGGGCCTTTCAAGATCAGACACTTTGCTGGTAAGAATTCTTTCTATCTTGATTACATGGATGGTTCTCCCCTCCCACTTCCTTATAGTGGGCAGTATCTCAAGTTGTTCAAGTCCTAGGTGACTAGGGAGTCCTTTGTATATTCTGTACAGTGTTTTTGCTTCTCTGCTTTTGGTGTGTTTTCCTTTTGTTGTTTTGGTGTGTTGCCCTCTGTATTGGTGTTCTTTTTGACTCCGTTGCCCAATGGTCAAGGTACTGGTCTGCTTCCCGAATTTGTCTAAGTTCTTGCCTTGCCTCATTCCTTGAATTTATGCCAAGTCATCCCCAGAAGGAGCCAGCTGTTGTCCACTCAAAATTTCCCCGCACTTAAAAGTAAATTTTCAAAATTTTGAGTTTTGAATGTCTTCTCTGTCGTCTTTGAAAATGTTAAAAGTCAAGAAATTGTAACAGATCTGCATTCCTGGGTCATTTTGTGTGTTTCTCGCGTACTTCAGCGTATTTTTGTCCGCATGTCCCGAGTTTCAAAGCGGGCCCCTTTGTTGCATTTTCACCCGAAACGCCTGAGCCGCGTACTTCACGCATTTCTATTCCAAATGTCCCAAGCTCTTTCGGACCTTCTGTCACGTTTTCGCCCGAATTGATCAAGTCGCGTACTTCGGAACTTCTTGTCCCAAATGTCCCAAGTCAAAAAAGTGCAAGTCGTTCCAATTTCACCGAAACACCCGAACCGCGTACTTCACGCGTTCTTGTCCCAAATGTCCCAATTTTAAAAGTGTACTCTGCCCCATTTTGGCCAAAACACCCAAACCGCGTACTTCGCGCGTTTTCGTCCCAAATGTCCCAAAACGCATTTGTGCGTATTCTCCCTGCTTCGCCCGAATCGGCTGAGCCGCGTGTTTCGCGCATTCGCGTCTCACATGTCCCAAGCGAACCAAATGCCATTCATACTTAGTTTTTCCCGCTCTACCCGAATATGTTGCTTTTCAAATTGGTAGATATGAATTTAATGCGCATTGATTTCCTTTCTCTCTCCAAAACGGCTATATAACGAGCAGACCCCCTTTTACATTTTTCACACTGCTTCCTTGCTCGAACCCCTGCAATCTAATTTCTTGCGCACATACCCGTTCCCTACTGCAATTCCTTCCCAAGTCTAGATTGCAATTCTCTCTCAACTACTATCAGTATGAAGATCAAATTCCAGGGACAGGAGCAAGTTTCACCACTAGAGTCTGCCGTTCTCAACATTGGAGACAGTGAAGCTCGACATCTCGACCCGGTGATTTTGGGCGAGGGTGGCGAGATACAAACCCTACTCAATGGTAGTGATGATTCACGGCGGTTTGGCCTTTCTTGGTGGTTTCCCGATCTCGGTGCGGTGTGTTGATCCGTGCTTTCATGCGGAGCTCACGCCCGACCCCGCCTCGAGTGAATTGACCAATATACGGGGAACTCATTGCCAAACTAGATCTTTGCCGCCATTAGCACTTGCTCGAGGATCGAGAGGCGGATAATGCCATAGTCGTTTCCGGGATCAAGCACGAGGCCCTGTTGATCGGGACAGTGACAAATACAAAGCACGGGTTGCAAGTCTGGTGAAGAACCCTAAGAAAGGAGCTTCTCGTCTGACCAAAACCCTCTTGCGGGTAGATTTTAATGAAGAGTTGTCTGATTTCATAACTCTGTTGGCTCGGGTTATGGGCTTGCCCTCCACCAATGAGTTCCATTTCTGGATGTGCCCGCTCATCAACATGGTATGCGAGGAACACGAGAATATCAAGCCAGGCGGAGATCATTAGCATGAATTTGGCGAGTAGTTTGTCAACGTGTAGCAAACAAAGAAGTTCTATATGACTTCGTACCTGATGTACACTCTGGCAGCATCAAGGCAGTGGTTTGGTTTCTCTTACATAGATGAACACAAAGATGATCCAATATATGCATCTTGCCGCATGATTCACCACTGGAGACCAGCAATCGTAACCCGGAAGGGTCAGCGATGCTTTCACCATGTACGTGGTTAGGCTGCTCGAAGGCGTCTTGCGGGAGATTCTCTCGATGAAGCTATGACTCGATATCGCACTACGGTGCTTACTTCATCCGATTCGAGGAAATTCTCTTATATCGGGCTTGCAGCTTTGAGGGCACCCCTCTAAGGCTGCCCATGTTACGTAATGATAGGATGGCCTTGATAGAAATATGCGAGGCAATTGGAAAATTACATAGAACTGCGAGGGATAAGAGGATCACTGGTTTACACTTTCCCATCTCTTTGGGAAATTATACTGCAAAACAGCCCTAGATGCACGAGAATGTAGAAAGAGCCATGGTTCCCATCATGGTTCACTTCTTCAAGCCGAGGACTTGCTTCGACTTGAAGAGGTTCATTAGGCGAGAACATCAAAATAGTCTATTATCACGAGGCGATCTGAGAAGACTATTGGGCTGATTGTCTTGATGATTTTGAGGCTAGAAGGAGGCACTTTATGGCAGATTCTCCTTGCGATTAATTGAAGAACTCGGCCTATATCAAGTTCTGAAGGGCTAAAGGATGAAAACTCGATCTATACTCGTATGAGTATGAAAATGTGGTTAAGCACACTCCTTTAGAGGACGTGGATTGGAACAGAAAGAGAGGGACGACACTGGTGAGATCCTTGCTCCGGTTTTAGTCGGGACTAAGTGCTGGTTTGTGAGGAGAGTTCGAGAGTTCGGGAGGCATTCGGGAGAATCCTCTCTAAGGACGCTTGACAAGAAGAGAAGCATCTATTCCAGTGCGAGACACCAGTAAAGACCCCTCCTGCCTCATCAACTCAGGGACCTGCAGAATCTACTCCTTCCTCATCCACCCAGGTATATAAGAAGAAACTCAAAGAAGTAAAGAAAGAACCTGTGGAAGAAGATCTCCAGGAAAAACAGGAAAATTTGCCTATAGGGCCAGAGAACATCATTGTTCTTAGTGAAAGTGAAGAAAGCGAAATGCCAACCCCTGCAAATGCTCCTGAAGACCCAGCTGATAAAGATAAAGAAGTCCAGAGCACTGAGCTTCTAGAGTCTTTGTAGATCCTTCTACCACAATTGCCTCCAGTGCCCCGCTCACATCTCAACTCGAGTCAACAGCTGCACAGACCTTGAGCGTCATGAGCTCCCTGTCTCTTGGTCCCCTTGCCCCTCCTGTTGATTCCTCTTCCTCTTTCACGTGGGTGCAACCTTTGGTCGACAAAAAGAAGAGAAATTCTCCTCTCAAAGCTCGGGATCAAATTTTGATCTTTGTCGCGGCCTTTTGGGCACCACTCCTTCTGCCAAGAAAGCCAAAGTCACCTCCCGAATAGTGTCGATGCTCAAGGTCAGCAATTCTGGAGATTGCCAAGCCTACAATGGATAAATCGGAGTAGGACTTGCGGGCATCGACTTGGAGCTCTCGAGAATCCCAATGGGAGAGTCTACCCCTGAAGGTGAAATTCACAACCTCCGGGCTTGATCACAGAGAGTCATTGGGAGGGTAGAAAAGGGCCACAAACTATTGAAGCAGTTGGAAGAAGCAGGCCCAAGTTCTCACGGGTTTCATCAAGTCCCTTTTGTCTAAGGACAAAGTTTTGGACCCTACCCCTTTTTGCTCTCCCACCTCCTGTAATTCTAAGCCAAGATGAAGTGCAGAGTATTAAAGATATGCACAAGTATTCTATCTATGGCAGAGCTATTGAAGCCATGGTGGATGACATGCTTGTTGCTGGGTTAAACTTCATCGGCGAAGCTTTCAAACTCCACGAAAAGGTGAGCAATGTGCAACTGAAGCTCTCCTCCACTATCAATACCATGGATAAAGAGCTCAAAATCTGGAGCAGTTGCATAGTAGACCTTCGCCTTATGGGACAGACAGACGAGAACATTTTGCTGGCGAATAAAGTTTTTGATGATGCAAAGGACAATCTGTCGAAGTCCTGGGTCTACAGTGTGGATTGGAAGATCAGAGTCTTGGAGGAGGCTTTGGGAGAAATGAAGAATCAGCTGGCAGAAGGGCGAAGCCTTCAAGACATTGGTTGTCTCGGCTTTCAAAGATATACACTGTCATCTTCAAGATGAAACTTCTAGTGCTTCCCTTTCCTTACAAGAGATCAAAGCTCAGTTCAGAACTTTTGTAAAAGATAATTTATTCAAGGAAAGCTCCATCTCCAAAGAAAAAATGAAGGAGATATGCTCTCTTCAATCTGCCATTGAAGAAGCAAATAAAGATTATCATACTCATGTCGAGTTTGATAAAGAGATGGAGAAGTGTCTGGGATTTTGGACTCAGTCTGCAGCCAACACGTCGGTTCCCGTGCGAGACATAGGCGAGGCGTTGAAGAGATTCGAGCGGCGGATTACGAAGTCGGTGGGTCCCTCTCAGTGATCGGCCACCTGTCTTCTTCCCCATTCTTTTCTCTTCTTCCCTTTCTTTTCCGTTTTCTTTGTAAAAGGTTGAGGTATTGCGGTTGGCAGTCCTTAACTATTCTTGGTTAAAAGAAACGGTTACAAAGAAGTAACTGATTTGTAAGCTATATAATGGCCTTCTTTACGCCATTCTCAAGAGGAAGAACTTGGCATATTTTTTGAAAGTGTAAATAGATCATAAAGAAATCAATACAAAAGGGCTTTCCATTCATCGTCTATCTAATCTCTGTTATCTCTGTGTTTTCATTTAATTTCGTGAAGATCATTTGTTTCTAGTTCGTTAGTCTCACTGATTGCATATTTTCAAATATTGCGAGTATAGTGATCTTGTACAACCAAGAAGGAACTTTGTGTCCTTGATTAATGAATCGAAGAAGGTTATTTACGAGAACTTTGTGTGCAGTAATCTCATCTTGTTCATCAAGGCAAATGATCTTGTTTTAAATTCACTGCATGACTTCGTATACATAAAGGATTATTCTGCTATCTATAATAGTGCATGTTGCTCTTACGCTCATCCTCGTATTCCCTTTCCAGTCCTTTTTGTAGCGATGATCCTTGTGGAAAACATTTCGTAATATCCAAGTTCAACCATAAAATCATGTTTTGTATATTTGTAAATAAGTTCGTTTGAATAAGGAACCTCTCCCATTAAAGAGGAGGGACTTCTTGTCCCCGACTATTGCTCTTCTTAAAAGCTTTCTTCTCACGGCTTCGAGTGTTCCTTCCCCTTCTTACTAGTTGTGTTTCTCTCTTACTACCAGCTAGTTTTGGATGGTCTTCTTGGAGTTTGACCATTCTTGTTTTGGGCTTGTTTCGTTTTTGGGGTGGCTTCCTAGGTAGTGGGGTTCCCGATTCTAGTTTTGGGTCATTTTTGTTTCTATGGGTGGGGTCCCTCCAACCCCCTGGTTCATAGCTCCAGTCAAAAGTGCTACATGTATAAAAAAACTCGAGTTTGAGTGCCGTTTTTGTAAAAGTGCTTCTTTTTCATGCTCTTTCCATTAGAAATATTTATTTTGAGACTTGCACTCTAATTATAAAGTGCCAAATAAGGAGGAGTGTTGTAATCAATTGTGGATGCAATTTAAATTTGAGCCCGACATCCCGAACTTTTGGGAGTTGCGGTTTGTACCTATCATGGATTCTGAGAATGATATGCTTTTCTCTTAAGTATGTGGACTTCAAGAGGATATTGTAAAATTTGTGGAAGAAAATAAATCACTCAAGAAGTGAAATTATCTTCTACAATCACTCATTCATGATAAGGATACAATAATACACTCCCTACAAAAAAACGTGCTAGCCTACAACATCACCATCATATTGTGGATAACCATATCCATGCTCCTAGTCCACTTGCAGTTGTTGCTCTTGTACCCACTGACATTGATCTACCAGTCTTTGAGCCTGAACCTACTTTTGATGCTTCTAAACCTATGAGGCTTGTTACTGCGTGCTCTTCCACATCTGTGCCTATTACAGTACCACATGTTGTGTATCCTACTTTTGCTCAGCTGCATGGATTTTTTAAGAAGCATACCACCGCATTCGGATCTCGCATGTTCCGTTCTATGTGTCTCACTAGCGGAGTCATTGACATACATTCATAGGGTATTTTTTCCTCTATTCCACATGTTAAGTGGAATTCTCGTCATTCCATTGGTTTTTTCGAGTAGATACTTCATTGGAATCACACATTGATAGAGCTCCTTTTTTGTTCACTTGACTCTTTCTGAGGATCATGAGCAACACATGAGTTCTATACCTCCACTCAAGCTTGAGAAACCTGAGATTTCAGCTGTTAGACATGATCAACCCGACACGTATTCGATGTTCTTTTACATGCACCCATTGTGCATTTTGCACCAAGTCATATGCATGCATCTTCTTCATCCATCCGTGTTGATTTGGGGTGGATATTTGATCACTCATGGTGGTGACATAGGCATTCATTGAGAGGAATCTACAGGCATGGCTCCTCCATGATTAGGCCTCTTGCTCCACTTTCTATACCTTATGCATTGTGATGCTTCTTGTTTTGAGTATTTTTCTTTAGCAGGTGTAGTGTATCTCTCTTGTTTATTAAGAGATTTTGTATTTGTATTTTTGACACTTTTGGCATGTTGATAATATTTCTTATGGGGGATCTATTCTGGTGCATTCCAGTGTTAGTTTGTCAGTGTTTGAGTAGTTGTTTTGACAACTCATACAGATTTGTAGCATCACTCCACCCATTCAGCTGTATGGGAGGGTGTGGTGTTGATCCTACTTCTTCGAGTTTTTTGTCCTTGCCTTGTTACCTTGGATTTTCTTGGATCGTGACACTCTGGAGTTAGTGTCCTTGCTTTGTTGCTTTGGTTATTGTTCTTGGATTGTGGCACACCTATTTGTGATTGATCGAATTATGTTTGGTATTTTTTTGCACTTTTGACATCACTCCGTTGACAGTCTCCTTGTGTGGAGCTAACACGGTGAAACCCATTGTCAGTTGTTTTTGAGTTTTGTGATTGAGTAGTGGATTTAGTGCACACCAAACTTCTTCAACATTGTATGAGTTTTTTTAGCCGAGCTTCTTGGGATATCTTGGAGCGGGTCTTTACTCTCTTTACTTTGTTATTACTAGTTTTGGGTACCTTACGGTGTCCCTTTTTCCCAGTTATTGTACATGAGTACCTCATCAAGCCTAGTTGTTGGGACTCATATTGTGGACATGCCAGATCTATTTTGGCCCCTAGCTTCACTTGAGGGGGGGTGTTAGAGTAGGTATTTACCTTAGGTCATGTTCATATAGGTAATTTATTTACCTTTATTGTATTTATCGTCACCCACTTATGTGTGTGGATATTTATTTTATCTTATTTAGATGTTAGGAGATATTATATAGTTGTTAGGTATAGTCATTTCCTTGATCCATGGTATTGACTAGTTCTTTCCTTGATCTATGGTATTGACTAGATCCTTGATGTCTAGTTATTTCCTAAATCTATGGTCTTGACTAATTCTTTGATGACTAGTTATTTCCTTAATTTATGGCTTGATCTATGACCTTGTGGTTCTTAGATTGTTATTCCTTGCCTATTTAAGCAAGGCCCATTCTCAATGTATTGCATTGAGTTCCATAATAATATATGATATTGTTGCTCATTTATTCACAAAGGTTTTATGTAAAGTTATTTTGGTGAATTGCTTTCATCTTATTGATCATGGTGTTTGATTAGCATTTGTGTTCTTGGCTTGGTATGATCTGGGTATCGTTTCTTTCACTTCTTCCCTCAAACCCATTATTTGACCATCCCAAGCCTTTACACCCTTTCCAACCTCCTTTTCAGCATACTTGAGTCTTCTTAACAATATTACAACCTTATCAACACCCCCTTCACTCTCTGTGTAATCATAGAGAGGTTCAAACTCTCGTTTTAATATTTGAACTGAATTTCCCCTACCGACACTAGTTAGCCAACCAACGTTGGTCTATCTCCTATCTGCTTGGTATCGGTCGCCCTAGTAATCTTGGTCTTTGAGATTGGCAATTTTACCTATAACAATGAGTTAACAAATTCCCTAAAATAGCTCAAAACCTTTCCTAATTTCACCCAGACCTCACCTACAACCTCTGCTACACCTACAGACCCAAACCAACCCATTAATTGTCCGGATTTAATTCTAACCATTTCATGTTGAGTTAAATTAACTTTTTGTATGTTAATAGGAGATACCTAAATCTTATCAACTACAATAGGAACTGTTATTTCTTACATTAAATTGTATTAAATAGAGGATTAAAAACCATTCGAGGAAGCATCACGCTTCTCAAATCTATCCTTTCTAGGAAATCCTCTTACTCTTGCTATTTAATACTATTTGGTGGTCTTGTTGTGTTTCTTATATAGGTCATTCCTCCTAGCCAAAGGGAAGCTCACACAATCAACTTGGATCAAAAGTCTACAAAGACACACAATGAATTATACTGTCCACATAACATAGGTATTCCTCCTATGTCCATTACCCACTTATCTATTTTATCACCTTTACTTATTGGTGAAACACATACATCCACAACGAGCAATTAAAATTCAATTTTTGCCTCAAATCTTCACTCTTGCATACCCAGTTTTGGAAAAATACTCATATCTTTGAAAATATTCATCACATGAACCTGAAACTTGTCATGAAGCATAATAAAAACATCCTCTAACTTAAAAACTCACCATTTTTGTCAAATGCTTCTAAAACTCTCTAGCCACACTAACTTACCTATGATTACTTTGCATGAATTCACAATCTTGTTTCCCAAGGACCATGAAACAACAACAAACCTTTGAGAAATGACTCAAAACTCCTCATACAGCTCATATAAAACATAAAAATATCATAAAATTCTTGATCAAGAATGCCCTGCTCCATTTCTTAAGCCATTATGCTAAACCACATGCTCTAGGACTAGGAATAGGCCTAGAATGAACCAACTCAACCATGACCCTTTATGAATTGAATAGGATGACCACATGTAGACATTTGGACACCTCTACACATCATATGGGCCTTTCTTGACCTCATGAAAATGAAAACCTTAAACCAAATTAGGAAATCCCATAATATGATCATGCACAATAGATCATGTTTTAGAACACCATAAGACTTCACCAAAATAGGTCACTACCAATCACCCTTCATGTTAGACACTGAAAGATGCCTCATAGAGACTCACATGACACCACAACATTCTTTTCCATAAATGGTCAATGGATTTGACATCAATGAAAACACTTCCACATAATGACCAACACGGATGATAGAGTAAATTAGTCTAGGGTGGTTTTGAGTGGTTAGGGTAAGGTAAAAAGAGTTACATGGATAATTTAGATTTTACAATAGTGATTTTTAAGTGTACTTAGGAGATTGATAATAATGATGTTTATGATAATGTAATTAATGTTTGTTTGGTCACCTAGTGGTGGAAAGGAGGTGTCTACACCGAAGTATCCCACTTTTATAACTTTCATCACTTTAGCCTTGGCCGAGACAAAGATGCCATTATGGAACTTCGCAAAGAATTGTTTTACTTATTCACCGTCAATGCACCTTAACAATAATCCATCTAGGTTCTTTATGAATATAACCCTAACAATTAGTGCATAAATAAAAATTGTAATGTTAAGTTCCTCCTTTTTTCTTTATTCAAACTAGGAGGATATATGCTAGTGGATAAGAATCTAGACATATTGTTAATCTAACTCTCACGATATTTTGTGGGTCTATAATTGGTTTCTCCTTTCTTGATTCTCTTCCATGAAGAAGGAGGTATCTTAATTGTCCTAAGTGCCCAAGGCTAGTTACTCACAAAATGTTCTACCTCTTATTGGTTTGTAGCCTTGATGGTCACATCCTACTCCATAATCTTAATCATCCATGCAAATCTCTTTTCATTGATTTCTTCTCCCATGATGAATTCTCTCACACTGGGGTGTGAGACTAAAACTTTTATGTGGCTAGAGGAAAAGATGATCTTGAATTTCTTGAGAGATATCATGATGGCCAAAACCTTATTTTATACATGGTTTTATTGTAGCTCATAATCCTTTAGTGTTTGTGAAGAAAGCCAATGGTTTCTAGGAAGCCTTATTGTTTTGATGTGTCGAAATTGTGGCAATGCTATCATCAACCCCATATTCATAAAGAATGAAATACTCTAATTAATCAAGGTCCAAAAACATGGACGCTTGAGAAATTTCATGTTTTGTCTTGGTAAAGATTTATTTTCCTTCCATGGTCCATTTGAAATCCACATCCTTATTGAGCATTAAGGTAATGGGCTTGAAAAGTCCTGAAAAGTTAGGAATAAATTTCATAACAAAATTAATCTTTCTAAGGAAATATTTCAAATTCTTCTTATGAGTTGGAAAGGATAGAGAATGGATAGTAGATATTCTTTGAGGATCAATGATAATTCCATTCTTTGAAATAACAGGACCCAATATTTTTCATCATGCGGAACTGAAAAAATGCACTTCTTGGGATTAAGAGACACCCCAAATTCCCTACATATTTAAAAGAATTTTTCAATATGACTGATATGGTCTTTACTATCCTTTGAGAAAACAGTGATATCATCCAAGTAGATGAGGATGAAATCATTTATGTAGCCTTTTAATGTAAAATCCATGGATCTTTGAAATGTGGCACCAACATTTGACAAACTAAAGGGCATATTCTCATATGCATACATTCCCCATTTAGTTGTAAATGTGGTCTTATGTTTATCATCTTCTCTAACCCTAATTTAATTGAAACATTAGTAGCCATCAAGCATAGAAAAAATTTCAGATCCTTGTTACTATCTGCTAAATTTGTTGCATAAAAGGAAAAGGATAATGATCCTTTAATGATGCCCTATTCAAGTCCCTAAAACCCACACGCAGCTTCTCGAGTTCTCCATTTTTCTTCCCGACAGGAAAAAATTAGCAAACCCAAGAGGAATACTTGATGGAGAATATAATTTTGGCATCAATGAGTTTTGATAGTTCTTTTCTCATTAAGGGCTCTATTTTTGATTGGCAAGCCTTTATTTATTTATGATTAGCTTGGCATTAGGATCAAGATCTATGGTGTCTTTGAGAAATTTTGGGGTCAAAACCCTTAAGATCTTCATAATTCCAAAATAATACATCACTAAATTTTCAACATAATGAGATGAAAGATTACTTATCGGTTCATCATATACCTTTCAAGCACTAATTCCTTATTTTGTGCAATGGTGGCTGAGTGATATTCTTCTTCTTTTTGTTATGTTCTTTCCTTAACCCTTTAATTCATCATCAAGGATGAAATTTTCTTCAAGAGTGACCAACCTTGTCCTCAACTAAATTATTTGATCACCATAGCCATATTGCAAATAAAATTTTATTTTGATGATAATTTAGCTTGATTTTGAAAGAACTAAATAATTTGTTCATCATTATCAAAGATTTTCCACTGAATTCATTATCCGGAATTGATAGTCTCACAACCATCTTAACATTTTGTTCATAACCTTAGATAAGATGTTTGGTTGGTGAAAACATGATCCAATGGATGTTAATATGACTTACTTCTGTGTTTAGCCTCCTTGGCACTACTTGTAATTTAAAAACATCAAAACTTTCTAAAAGGTCCTAAACTCTATGTCTACAAGATTTTAAAGCTTATTTTTAGCCGCTAACCTTGATCTAACTTTGTGAAGAAAAAATTCAAGTATCCCCAAACACCTGCAAGGATTTGATCTTCCTTTTCTCTTCTAGAAGTAAACCATGGATCAAAGCCTCATATATTTTCACATTGTTAGAACACGCAATCTATAACATATGATAAAAGAATACTTTCTTGTCCATCGCGCCCTAACTCCATTTCGATTCTTGAACCATAAAATAAAATCTTCCATAATCCAAAAGAATCATTATATTCATTGTGTGGTACAAGGATTGTGAATTATTCTTCATGAATACAATAGGTGTCTAGGCCATTTTCCACAACTATGTCATAAGGATTGAAATCATAATGTTCCTTGGTGCATTCATCTAACAAGAGGTCAGTATTGAGCTAGTAGGAGTAAGATGTTTTACTCATATTGGTTCATCCTTTTGATCTTCATGTACCATGTAATTAGATTAGAGAGGGTAGGATCATAAGAATAAACATGTTAAGAAGAAATTAGCTCAGGTTTTATGTAAAATCTTGTACCATATTTAGTTCTAAGGAGCATGTGAGACCAATCAAAGAAAAATATACACCACCTTGGTTGAAATATATTGATAGACAAATGGAAAATAAAAGAGGTAATTCAATGACTAAGATATCTTTAGTTTATGGTCAAGCTTAAACAAGCATGAAGGGTTAACTCAAGATATTTGATCACTCCTAAAATGTTAATAGTTGATCCATAAAGTTGTAGAACACCTTGACAAACCTGGATTATCTTGAATGCCTAAAATATCACTAATTTTCTTGCAAATTACAGAGGTGTAGCAATTAAGTCAATCATGAAATTATGAACTAGGTTATTTCCTACAATTAGAGACATGTAGAAGGGTGGGGATTATTCGCCTTACTTACTTGTTCATCCTTTTACGGGTATATGTGGACTACGGATTTTGTTTTATGCATAGTTGGTTCATATTGGGGAAGTTGCTTCAAAGCCTCTTGTAGAAGATCCCTCTGAGATGGGATAGATAGGGCATCCCACATTGTCACATCTAGATCCTCATTTTATTGACAATATTAAAGGGGACACCCACATATTTTTAGATAAAATGTGCAACACTCTCCTCTCTTGTTTGCTCCATTCGCAAAAGCTATTTGGTTGGAAGATTTTATTTATCTCAAAACTCATAATGCCTCATGGGTTTTGTGTGTTCCTTGGAATTTCTTCCACAAGCAAGAAGTTTCTAGATGAATGCACATATCCTTCTAAGTCTACAAATTTTATATCTTTGAAATGGGGACTTTGTAATGAAGAGGATGCAGATATCCATTTCAATATGCCTCTTCTTTGACCATTTTGATCCAACACATAGAGTTATAACATACTCAAGTTATCTACGGCTTGGTTAACTAAACAAAAATCATCAGACCCAAAAATATGAATTTAGGTTTGGGGAAACCTCTTGTACTTCTACGTTAGTACTCATAATTTCCATCACATATTCTTGTTGATGAAGGAATTTTACGCCATTAGGGTCTATAATTTCACGTTGTTTACACAAGTATTTTGGTTATGTAGTTGACTACAAGGAAAACAACATTCATATTCTTGAAATATACTATTTTTACTAGAACAAGTTCTTTTCTTGTGTTGACAACAAGAAGCGATTGTGCAAGAATAATTGTTTGAAGAGGTAGATGTGGATTTTTTCCTCATAACCTATCAATTTGTTGATTCACCATATCTTTGATTTGGATATTGGGTCTTATGTGGCCAAAGTCCTTGGTTAAAACTTTGGTTTGAATATTTCCTTCGTTAGAACTTGGATAACCTTTAAATTATTAAGCTTGTCATCTCTCCAGAAGACAATTTCAATATACAAGTTCTTAACCAAGATTATAAGGTCGTTATCATCATTCTATTTTTGGAAAGGATGTGAAGTGGAGGTAGAAGATGGGGAACTTGGGAATGGGAATAAAATAAGGTTGGGTACTTTGAGGAAATTCAAAAAATAGGGGCATATGAAGTCTAGGGCCTATCTTTCTAGCTTGAATCAAATAATTTTAATCCCTAATGGATATTACATATGCATCAAGAAGTTAGATAACACCCTCGGATTGTATCATTAAAAATATATCAAAATTCTAATCTCTTAACAAATATAGGAAATCAACTTAAAGAGTTGGTCTCAAAAGAAATAGAATTCTCTCCCATATTTTCTTAAATCTGAATTTCAAATATTCCATGGGTTCATTGGAGTCCCTCTTAATGGATGTTAGCTATTCTAATATGGATATGTTGTCTACATTTTCATAAAATTGTTGAAAAAGTGTTGTCCCAATGTCATCCCATGTGTGAATAGAAGCAGGCCTTAAACTCCTATACCTTTGAAAGTCTTTTCCTTTTAGTGAAGAAGTAAGAAGCCTTACTGCAACATCATCTTAAACAATAATATGAACTAAATACATGTTTGCAACATCATGGATATGATTTGTAGGGGTTGTCGATTTTCACCAGTGAAGAAAGGAATACTTTTTAGTTTAGACACTAGTATATCATTTTGGGCATTTAGAACTAAGGGACTACCACCATTGAAGCTTAAAAAGGATAGATTTATTTGATGTGTTATGAAGGGAATAGGCCTTAAATTTTTACGGAGAAAGATGGGGGTCTACCAAAAGGAGGAGTGGAAAGACTTCTATTTTAAGGTGATTTTGATATCTATAATGTTCTTTCTCTTCTTCCTTCTTCTTATTGAGATTTGTAAGTACTCAAAAGGTTTACCTCTTGATACATTGTGCCTTGTTTGTATCCTTCTCATGAAAAAATGGAATTAGACTATCTGAAATAGAGATTTAGACTTGGGAATCACCAGATGTGTAGGAAGATGCCTCTAAAGGATGGAATCCACTAAGATAAACTCCAATATTATTGGAAATGGTCTAAATCTCATCAAATTGCTCCTGTTGGGCATGCCAAAATTATTTTTGCTGAAATTACACCCATGTTGAATCAAGAAATCAACATTTCACTAAAAAAATGAATGATCTTGAAAGTGTGGGGGGAATCAAGATAAACCCTCAAGTGAAAGGATTAGTTCCTCTCACCCCATTTTTACATGAAACTAAACTAAACTAGCTTCTACTCTAACCTATATAATTCTAACTAAGAAACTCCAAGGAGACAAGGTGAGAGAGAGAGAGAGAGAGAGAGAGAGAGAGAGAGAGAGAGAGAGAGAGAGAGAGAGAGAGAGAGAGAGAGAGATGCATGCAAAAATAGAAAATGGATCAAGCCTAGATCTATAGAAATAAATGTTAGCATGCAAGTGAAAATTTAAGAGATGCACATGGAAAATAAATCAAATAGAAAAGATTGAAGACACATAAGAGGATAGAGATGCTCACATTAAACACAAAGCATTAAAAGAAAAAAATTCAAAGCTGTAATGAAATTACTTGAATATAAATGTAGATATATCAAAATATATAATATATTACTAAGCCACTTTGAGGGGGAAACCTCCTAAGTCTTACAATAAGACACTAACTCACACTCTTCACACTTATGGGGAGGAATTACTCACCCATATATATAGGTATGATTGTGAAAGGTCATACCCCTTCATTATTATTAGTTTATACCTAATGACTAAGTAACTAATGAATATAAGTATAAATGTTATATAAGTCATATGTTATCCCACACTTATATCTATACATGTGGTAGGTTAATATCTTATCATGCCCTTCCCCTTTAAAACAACGTTTCCCTCAACATTGATCAACTTAGGATGGTGTTGTAGAAAATCATTATCTTTGGTCACCTCTTTTGCCTTCATTTCCTCTTCATCTCCTGTGTCTTCATTGGCCCCTTCAATGTGGAAGAATTTTTTTAGCACATTTATGTCCCCTAGTCCATTTGCTATCGTAATTGAAACATAAATCTTCTTCTTATTTTTCTTCAATTTGATGAAGAGTCAATCGAGTAGGTTGAGGGAACGATTGTAATGACCCCACGAGCTGTATTAGTATTGAAATACCTCCTTTCTACTAGATATATTTCCTCATCCCGTCGTGTAAATATCATGGATTCAACTATAGAACTTGGATTGAACATGCGCACATCCAATTGGATATTATCCTTCAAGCCTCCTAAGAACAAATCATTTAGGTTGTTTTCAGAGATATCATCCACCCTTAAGGATAAGTTTTGGAATTGTTGAATATAATCCTTTATTATCCCCATTTTTTGTAACTTGGCTAACTGGCTAAAGTAGTTTTTGTTACATTATTAGAGTAGTGCAATTGCATTTCATTTGTGAGTATTGACCAAGTGACATTAAGACCCTTATTTTTCTTTTATTTGGAGGAAAATATGTTCCCTAAATCTCTTAGGATCAACATAAATAAGAAGATGACTCAAAGCTTTATGTCGACTATTTGAACATCGAAAATAGAGTCCGCATGTGTAAATGGTGTCTGGTCAAAGTTTGGTCAATAAAAAAATGAATGATTTTGAAATAATCTGAATTCAGCACCATTGTGTAGAGATTGCCAAGACCTTTCCAACGCATTTTGAATGGACCAAATCCGAGTTTGTGCGAAAGATATGAGCAGTCAAAGTTCTGGTCAAACCCAACAAAAATGATGACGTGGCATTAATGTGGATACTCCCGGTGAGTGACATGTGGCGCTGCTATTTATGGACATGTGGATCTATTATTTCTAGACACTTGGCAGATTTGAATTGGGCACATGGAATGAAAAGTGGGTTTATGATTTACCCACGTAAAAAGGTTTAGAATCTTTTTATAAAAAGAAATTAAAACAAAAAATCATATATATAAAAATCCACGTGGCATTGGTTAAAAACTTTAAAAGGCTAAAGAATATTAATTTCCCACCATATGTGGGATAACCCACGTGAAAGGAGGTGGGTGTTTATTGGTCAAACAAACACATGTGGCATCAAATAAAGCAAGGCGGTGCTTGATAAATGGTGGCCCGTGAAAAAGGAAGGGTAGGTAGGCGGTTTAAACCCACGTATATGTGGGATTGGATTTTATCCCAACAACTATGCAAGCCTATCAAAATGGCTAATTTAGTCCATCTTTTAAATGGGGCTGAACATTGAACAAAGAAAATATTACGGGATAAAATATATCCCCAAACATATAGTTCTACGGAAAAAAATAGGATAAGGAAAATATCCTTAGAAGTCGGTTGGCATTGTAGAAAGGCTATAAAAGGCTCCTCATACACATTCATTCCAAAATTTGAAGGCATTAAGCTTCTAAGCCAATTCAAAGGAAGCGAGGAGATTTTAAAAGCTTCCAAGTTATTTAAATAGGCCTTATAATTTTTAAAGGCAATATTTTTGTAAAGTAAGTCCTATTTAATATTTAATAGGAAAATATTGGGAAGCTAAGTCCTATTATTTTAATAGGCAAATTGTAAAAAATTGGGAGTTATTGGAAACTCACCAATTGGCCCATAGCACCACACTTTTATTTGCGAAGCCTGAAATTGTTGACCAGAGAGCCATAGGGCGTCTTGCGAACATCTGGAAGGCCGATCAAGTTCTATAGGATTATTGGGCACCAAGAAGGTGGAGGACATGACCGAATTGATTGATCATCGGTGTTCTTTGAAAGGATGGAGCACTTTATAGGAAAGTAAAGTTCCATTAGGTTTTATTGTAAGATATAACATTGTACTTACAAATTTTGACTAGTGGAACGGTTTGATAAGAACCCAGAGACGTAGGCTATTGCTGAACTCGTAATCAATCCGTGTGTAGTGTCATTTATATTCTTACATTATTTTGGATTGTTTTACTTAAAATGAAGTAAAATTTTATTGGTAATTTTAATAAGCCTATAGGGGTCCAAAGGTCGAAGGTAAAAAAATATTAAAATTGTTGACCTAGATTTTCGGATCATTCTTCTGTACAAAGCCTTCTATACCAAATGAATTTCTCTAGATCGAGATATAAGGATACCATTAAAACCTTCTGTCAACAAGGTATTTGATGTACATAAAAAAAATCTCCATTTTATTGATCCAAGTGACATGATCCTTCCCATCAAACTTACACATTTCTACTTTTGGAAACATGTTCCTTCCCTTCATGTGCATTGTTATATACATTGGCATGAGTAGAAGATCCACCATGGTTCAGTTGTGTATAAATATGTGTTGAAGTGGGTTGAGGTTGAGAAACATTCAAGTTTGGAATGATGTTTTGCATAAGATCATCTAAGTGCTGATTGATTTGGTCCACTTTAGTGTTCATATCCAATTGTAAGTTACGCATATCATATTCGATTTGGCTCACTTTATGATCCATCGAGGAAAACCCAAGAGTAGATGATCTGTCTATCCCCATTGCTAATTCCATATCATATTTATAAGGTGTTTTACCTGTAGTATCAGAATTCTTGTTCATACCCCTAGTTTGGGGAACTGCCATAACAAGGGATTGCCCTTACACAATTCAATTTGCCTTGTTTGACCGAATTTGACCAAAATTTTTCAATGTAGATGACCTCAAATTTGAAAATGTAAAGAATAAAATTATATGGAAATTTTAAGAGCTTTCTAAAAATGTAAACAGATTTAGAAAAATTCTGAAAAATGTGGACTGTAGATCGATTTTATGAAAAATTATATATATGCAATAAATTTCACAAAACAATGATTTTTTTTTGAAATTTTTACTAAAGCTTTATAATATATATCCCGAAATGTGGTAAAAAAACTGAAAAATTTGCAAGAATTCTTAATATATAACGAAAAAACACAAAATTTTTTCCAAAATTAATGCTCGATACGGATGTAATGAAATTACTTGAATATAAATGCAGATATATTAGAATATATAATATATTATTAAGCCACTTCAAGGGGGAAACCTCCTAAGTCTTACAATAAGACACTAACTCACACTCTTCACACTTATGGGGAGGAATTACTCACCCATATATATAGGTATGATTATGAAAGGTCATACCCCTTAATTATTATTAGTTTATACCTAATTACTAAGTAACTAATGAATATATGTGTAGATGTTATATAAGTCATATGTTATCCCATAATTATATCTATACATGTGATAGGTTAATCTCTTATCACACACTTGTATTAATATCAACACTTAACCATATACGTATACAAATATGAGGAAAGATATATCCACATACGAGTTACACAATGTTAGGAAATAAGAGATAAAATATGTGGAATAATCCCTTACAGAATCGCAACAGTAGAAACTAATATGCAGAAAATATTACAGATCTCAAATAAAAGTGCAGAATAAATAACACAACACAGAGAGACAAGATTTAACGTGGTTCACCCAATTTGGGCTACATCCACCAAGAATCACTTGCTCAGATTTTATTACAAGCCTCCACTCTCTCAATACAATACCCATATCCGTTTGGAGCTATGCTCAAAAACTCTCTGAGAATTCACACCCAAATTCAAAACACATCTGCAATACATTTACTTGTCCATCTATCATATGCATAAGACCATATAAATAGACAACTGCTTAAGCAGTTTTACAAAACTGGGATCAAAACCATGGGAAAAACCCATCCCATAAACCTATGGGTCAAAAAACTCGCCCATATGAGAAAGCACGTTTCCTGATATGTCGGGTGTATTTTTGAGGCCAAAAAAATTATGCCTAAAAAAAAAAAAATGGGGCTGCGCCCGGACCCCTACTCGGGGGCGGGCCCGACCCGGCCCCAAACCCCGGTGAGGATACATGAAAAGTGTACAGTACTCTTAGTATACAGTCTTCAACACTTTCACACATGAAAACAGGCTCCACAACCTAACAATCTCCCACTTGGAGACTAGTTTTCCCTACGAGCAAGCTTCTCGACCTTCACTAGTTTTCGTGAAGACCAACCAAAGCTGAACACAACTTTAGTTTTCCCTTGTGACCACCTTGGTCATCATGTCTGCAGATTGCAAGATTGAAGTGGTATGAATCTTCTCTAACTTCAACTTCTCTTCCTCCAAAGTTGTCTAATGAAATGGTACCTTAGCTGTATATGCTTTGTCTAGAGTGGAAAGCAAAGTTCTTAGCTAGGTGTATAGCACTCGACTATCACTATGCAACTTTCCTTCCTCTTGATTATGCCCCTGACTCCTCAAGTAATTATTGTAACCAAATCATTTCTTTGCTTGCCTCTGTGGCAGCAACATACTCGGCCTCGTGGTTGAAAAAGCCCACAACTTGTAGTCGTGAAATCCACTCTTTGTTGTTCCACCTACGGTGTAAACATAACTATGTCGTGCTCCTCCTCTGTTGTCTACACATCTCAGCCATATCGAATCTACATAACCACACAAAATGGTGTTTGATCCATTGTAGCACAAAATTGTCCCCATGGTCCCTCTCAAATACCGAAGGATCCACTTTCTTGCTGCCCGATGATCTCTACCTAGATCACTCATAAATCTACTCACCGCTCCCCTTTGCATGGGCAATATCAGCCTAGTGCACACCTCGGCATACATCAAACGGCCAACCTTGATGAGTAAGGTACCTTGGACATTTGGTTTCTCTCTCTGCTCTGTCTTGGGACTTTGCTCCTTTGATAACTTGAAATGGCACACAAAGGAGTCCCGACCGGTTTAGCATCCTACATATTAAACCTCTCCAAGACTTTCTTAATGTACTCTTCACGAGATAAAGTCAGCTTCCGTTCCTTCTATCCGAGATATCCTCATACCAAGGATTTGTTTGGCTCCCCCAAATCCTTCATAGCAAAGGATTCACTTATTTGCTTCTTGAGTACTTTTATTTCTTGCATGTTTTTACTGCATGACCAACATGTCATCCACATACGAGAAAAGGATAATATAACTTCCATCCTCAAATTTCTTTGTATACACACAATGGTCGAATGACATCTAATATAACCTTGCTCCATCATGAAGATATCAAATTTCTTATACCATTGACGTGGAGCTTGTTTGCCAAGCCATCAAGCTCTTCTTCGGTTTGCACACCATCTCCTCTTTACCTTTGACCTCATAGCCCTCTGGTTGCTGCATATATAGTTCCTCCTCCAAATCACCATGGAGAAATGCAGTCTTTACATCAAGTTGTTCTAAGTGCAAGTCTTCTGCTGCAACTATTCCTAGAACAGTTCTAATAGAAGTCATTTTTACTACAGGAGAAAAAATCTCATCAAAATCTATACCTTTTTTATATGCAAACCCCTTGACCACCAATTGGGCCTTGTATCTTTTCTTTCCTCCTTCTTCCTCTTTGACTCTAAACACCCACTTGTTTTGTAATGCTCTTTTTCCTTCGGGTAGCTTCACCAAATCCCATGTCTGGTTCTCCATGAGAGCTTGATGCTCCTCATCCATGGCTTGCTCCCACTTCTTCCTGGCATCTACCTGCATTGCTTCATCAAAGCTCTTTGGTTCTCCACTATCAGTGAGTAATAAATAATAAAGAGAAGGAGAAAAACGTTCAGGTTCTCTTCTTACCCTAGAAGACCTCCTCAATATAGGAGTTTGGGGTTCTGTTGAGTAGGTTCCTAAACTGATTCATGGGTCACTTTCCCATCTGGAAGATCCTCTACCACTGCATATTCTTTCTTGGATTCTTCCTTTTTCTCCTCTGTTATTGCTTATACATGACTTTCTCATTAAAGACCACATCCCTAGACCGAATGATTTTCTTGTCCTTAATACTCCAACATTTAAATCCAAAGTCATCACCACCATAACCAATGAAAGTACATTTTTCTGATTTAGCCTCTAGCTTGGTCCTATCATCCTTGTCTATATGAACAAACACCTCACATCCAAAGACTCTAAGAAATGAATAATCAACTTTCTTACCATACCATGCCTCCTCAGGTATGCCTCCATCAAGGCACTTGAGGGTCCTCTGTTTATCAAGTACACATTTGTGCTCACACCACGCCCAAAAAGAAAGAGGTAGTCCTGCATGTAACCTCATGCTCCTAGCACATTCCATTATTGTTCTATTCATCCTTTCCGATACCCCATTCTGCTGCGGAGTTCCTGGAACTATCTTTTGCCTATGGATTCCATTCTTAGAATAGTAATCATTAAATTCATTTTCTGCAATACTCCCCTCCATTATCGACTGAGACATTTTAGCTTAAGACCTATTTCATTTCTCTACAAGGCTTTCCATTTAACAAAAGTGTCAAATACATCAGATTTGTTTCTAATACAATAAACCCAAACTTTCCTTGTTGCATCATCAATAAAAGTAACATAATAACTTGAACCCCAAGAGATGATACAGCGGGCCCCACACATCGAGAATGTACCAGCTCTAACTTACTCTCTTTCTTCGTAGGTCAACCTTGATAAACCTTACTCACTTTTGTTTCCCATATATGCGGTTCTCACAGAAATCCAAACTGTTTACGTATATCTAGGAAAATTCTTCTTTATGATGTTCATGCCCTTATGGCTCATATGACCGAGCCTATAGTGCCATAATGTTGTATCTACACATACGAAGCCACAAGATTACAATCATTAGTACTATCGGTGGTTAAATACAAGGTTCAACCTTTCTTCCTCTTGCCACCACAAGAGCACCCTTGGTAACCTTCCAAGAGTTAGCTGTAAATATCACAGTACAACCATCACTTCCCAACTGCCCTGCCGATATCAAATTTCATCTTAATGTAGGCACATGTCTGACATCCTTCAATAGCCAAGTATTCCCATTCTACATCTTAACCTGAACAGAACCTTTTCCAACTATCTTTACTGAGGCTCATCATCACCAAGAAAAACATGCCCAAAATCTCCTTGAACATAATCAACAAAATAATGCCTATGTGGAGAAGCATGGAAAGAAGCCCCTGAATCTAAAACCCAAGATTTAGTAATATTGTGCAAAGAAAGAATCAAAGCATCCTGACATACATTACCCGTTGCCACATTTGCCTCCTTGTTTTCTTCCTGTTGTTTCTTCTTATCCGAAGCTCCCAATAGTCCTTCTTTGCATGCCCAAGCTTTCCAATTCCAGCATACAATCTTGTTCTTGGATTTTGACCTTGCTCGATCTTTTGATTTTCCATGGTTTCCTCTATTCTTCTGTCTCCCTCTAGTTTCCACTGTCAAAGCATTCCCTGAAGTAGAAGATTCCCCGGAGCTTTTTCTTTGCATTTCCTCACTTAGAATCACCCCTACAACATCCTCAAACTTCAACTTTGAGTTAGCTGGAACCGAGTTACTTACCGCCATTACCAGGCTATTCCAACTCTCAGGTAAAGAGCATAGAATTAATAAATCCCTAACTTCTTCATCAAATTCTATTGTAACTGAAGCTAGCATATTCACAACCGTATTGAAATCATTTAAATGATCTGCTACTGAACTATTCTCAGACATCTTCATATTAAACAAATTTTTCATTAAAAATATCTTGTTAGAGGCAGAGGGTTTTTCATACAACTTCCCTAATGCATCCATTAGATCTTTTGTAGTCTTTTCCTTTGAAACATTAAATAATACCGAAGATGCAAGACACAGTCGGATTGTCCCAAGTGCCTTCCTATCAGCAAATCCCATTCCACATCTGTCATACTCGAGGGTTTGTTCACCTTCTCAGACAATGGAGTATAAAGATCCTTTTGATAAAGGTAATCTTCCATCTGCATCTTCCAAAGACTGAAATTCTACCCATTGAATTTATCAACCCTAGATCTTCCATCATCTGCCATAGCTCCCACTCAAGCTAAAAACTTTCCCTGCGATTCAACACTTCAGCAAACCAAACCAAGCTCTGATACCAATTGTTAGGAAATAAGAGATAAAATATGCGGAATAATCCCTTACAGAATCGCAACAGTAGAAACTAATATGCAGAAAATATTACAGATCTCAAATAAAAGTGCAGAATAAATAACACAACACAAAGAGACAAGATTTAACGTGGTTCACCCAATTTGGGCTACGTCCACCAAGAATCACTTGCTCATATTTTATTACAAGCCTCCACTCTCTCAATACAATACCCAGATCTGTTTGGAGCTATGCTCAACAAACTCTCTGAGAATTCACACCCGAATTCAACACATCTATGCAATACATTTACTTATCCATCTATCATATGCATAAGACCATATAAATAGACAACTGCTTAAGTAGTTTTACAAAACCGTGGGTATCAAAACCATGGGAAAAACCCATCCCATAAACCTATGGGTCAAAAAACTCACCCATATGAGAAGAGCATGTTTCCCAATATGTCGGGTGCATTTTTCGAGGCCAAAAAAATTTATGCCTAAAAATAAAATAAAATCGGAAATTTGTGCCCCTGAGACCCGCTTCGGGGCCGGCCAGCCCCAAACCCCACAAGGATACATGAAAAGTGTACATTACTCTTATTGTACGGTCTTTGACACTTTTTCAGACATGAAAACAAGCTCCACAACCTAACACACATGTTGTGAGAAATATTTCTACAATCTCATAAGGAGGAGCTGAAATTTTGATAGTAAAGAATTCGTATAATTTTCCAAAATAATTACATTTATAGAAATTTTTAGAGAGAAAGGAGAAGAGATTGATCGCATCCCGTGATCAATGAACTCAACCACCTACCACCACTAAGGACCACTCACGAGGCTAGGTATGGTGTGCGACATTTCCCCCAATTGCATGCCATCAAATCGTGAGTGCGGGAGAACAACATCACTAAAATTAAATTTGGGTAAGTGGAGTAGTTGAGTGTCTGGTTCAAAATAGGTGTGACTCTTTCATGACCCATGGAATTTAGAAGATTTTTCTTGATTTCACAACTACTTCATTCTTTTAGCAATTTATCACGTCTTGTGCATTTTCAAATCTTCCGCACATAGCCATTTAATGTTCTGTTATATTGCGGGTCTTCTTCCTTACATCGTAGATTTGACCTTATGTGGATTTTGAAATTCTTGTGGCTTTGAAAACTCAACATGACACTACATATTTGAGGTCCATGGAACACTAATTTCTTTGTTCCACGGCTTACAACGTTACCTACATTCAAACTTGCTTACCTCTATCACATAGTGTCCTAGGAAAAGCTGACTTTGATGTCAATGAAGATCAACTTCCTTGATATAGTGAATTTTTAATAACTAACTTAAACCCCGAGAAAGAAATAACTCCATAAAAATCAACCTAATTCTTGATGATGTGGAGGACCCTACAATCCTCCTTATACAACACCAACTTTATCAACAAACAAGAATTAGATTCATCACTTTAGCCAAAATCACCAAATCCCTGAAACTAGGTGCTTTCTCAAGAAGCCAATATCTCTCTCAAGTACTAAAAATGCATCAAAACATTGTACTCAAATCTATCATCACTTTGAACATGCTTGAATACACTAAAAACTTGATTAGGCAATTAGAAAAGTTTCAAATCACCATCTAACATCAATGCCTTGTACTTGCATGTAGCCTTACATAAGGGAAAATTTTGACAAAAATCACAAAATAAAATGAATCGTTCTTTTGCTAAAATATTCCAATACCATTTATGCTCATTAAAATTCTCCCAAAGTTTAAGGGTTCAAATCTAAACCAAATAAATTTAATTCTCAAATTGCCATTTTAACTTTCATGCCAATTTTCATCTCTTAAATCACAATACAATTCACCCAACAACAATTTTCTTTTCAACTAGGTTTCCTCTAGGTCTCTCAAGAACTCAAAACTGAAAAGTGATGATATATTTCTCCCACATGTGTATTTCATCATAAAAATTTACACACATATTTTTATGGGTATAAAGACCCTACAATCCAATTTTTACAAGAACCCACTTGATAAAACCAAAATTGTTGAGTTTTTAGAAATTTTTCCAAAACAGGGATAATCACAAGGCAACGAGCATTCAAAAATACATAACTTGAGTTTTATAAACTTTCAAAACCTCATTCTACTTGAAATTTTTTTGTTTTGATGAGAAGAAAATTTCATCTTTAGAGTGTTTTAAGATATTTTGACTCCATCAACCAGATCCATAAGATTTTGTGATTTCTTCCTTACACAAAACAAGGGTTTATGACTGAGTTTTCTTTGTTTGACCTATCAAAACTTATTCATTTTCTTTGAAAATTTATGAAACATTTATTCATGCCTCACACTACCTTCACACAAAATTTTATCCCTTTATATTGAATATAATTCAATTTATGAATGTTTTTCCTCCCCCAAATCAACATGAAATATCACAAACAATTAGCATACCTCCTTCATACTCACTATGTCCTCATAGGCCTGCACAGATCCTTCAAACACCTATAAACAAAATCAATAAGTCATTATAAACCATATTCATTCACACACAACACATACAAATGATAATCCTTCATAAAAACAATCCCAAATATTCATTGTCAATATTATCATTAAGAAACTATGCACAATTTTGCTCTCAGAAGAAGCCTTTATTTAATAACTCCATGTCTTTACAAAGCTTCATGAGCCATTTTTGCTCCGATTCAATGATTTTACACTCTCCTAACTCTCTCTACCAACCTATCCTCCCTTCTCATTCGAATACATTTCTTTTTGATGAGGAAAATAGGTAGTTAGGGCTTAGACTACTAACTCAACTAAGATTAGACTAACTAGGTGGGATTTAGGGTCTAGTTAGGATCTAGTGAGTGATTTTACAAGTGAACACATGTTTCATGACCCCTTTTATTCATTTATTACACCTATACTAACAACTAGATGACTAACATACTAACATGACAATTCAAATATTCAAACTATGGTTTTGGAGGGAAACTCTCAAAACCATTTATTACATGCTTAGAGAGTCCAAATGGACTTGACACACCTCAAGGACAACCAAATGGACTCAACACACCCAAAATGAATAGAATTGTTTTTATAATGTACAAGTGAGGATCCTGCATCACTTGAGCTCTAATTCTTTTGTTTGGCGGGTTAGGGGAACCCATGAGAACAATATATTCACACATTTCATAGAAGACTAAGTGCTCAACTTCTTCATTCTACGAGTCTTTGATCTTAAGCCATATATGTATAAAACTTGTATGAGTTGTTCAAATAGAAAGGGGTGCTATTTTGGACAATAGGTCTTTTGATATCATATGTGTTTGTCTTAGATTCATGTCTATCTCAAATTAAACAATGTTATCAATGTGACTTTGCTTAAGAAATACCGTGATACTATAATTCATGTCATTGATTTACAATTTTTTAGGTTTGTGATATGGGAGTGGTTCTAGAAGAACCCATATGGATTTTTTATACCTTGATATTCATTTGAAACACATAAAATTATCCTAGTGCAAAAAGTGGGACCATTATTTAGAGGAGAGAACCACTTGTGAAGATTGGATGATGTTTATAGAAATCTTCCTCATTTTTAAATTTTTTTGTTGATTATTTTATTATATATCAGTAATATGTATTTACCTAGTGGGAAGTGTTGGACATGGAAAAATGGCTAAGTATGAGCCATGCGTGAAGGTGTGTATAACAACAAAAGGAAGAAATACTTAAGTACAAAGAAAGTGCGTGAAGGTTCATGAAGAGATAAGAAGAAGAGGACATGTGGAGGGTTGCACATAGGAAATGTCGAACAAGAGATAGCTAAAAATTAGAGATCAACTAAAAATAGGAAAATCACGGGTTGGCGTGATGAGAAAGGAAAAGTTATAAATAGATAAAAGAAAGGTTAAAGCACATTCATAGTGCTTTAGATAATGAAAAGTACGCATGGATGAGATACAATTAAATATAACATGGCATGAGGAACAAGCAAGGTATTAATAGCCTATATGGAAAAGGAATAATCAATTGAGGACTAAGGCACGAGTCTATTAATAGATTGAAGTGTTGTAAGTGGTGAAGGAAAAGTTCCCACTAGCTATATATAACTTTCATGTCTATGTAATTGGAGAGTCGTGATTGGAAAATTCAAGTATGTGAAAGCTTTTTGTTGAGTATATAATATTTTGTGAGATCATGTTATGTGTTTGTAATGGATGAATTGATATGGATTGCCATGTTTAGGAGAGATGGACATGGTATTATTGGCATTCAGATATTGTTGTTGATTATATATCTTGAGGAATGAATGATAAAATCTCGTATTATTATTGTCTTTATTATGATTTCTGTTGTGTTGTATTCTCTTTTATGATGCACAATGTTAACTATTAACTATACATATTGAATGATATAAACAAATAGGGACCATGTAGGTTGCATGTGATTCAAGTGAGAACTTGGAAACCAGTTTGAGTGATGTGCCAGTGCGTCGAATAAGTGGTGTTAACTTGTAAGACTACATTTTGGTTTCATTATTGGAACCTCTTTTAATCATGAGCATCAAGATGTGGCATGCTCATTGCATTATAAATGTTATTGGAGAATATTGAAAGTTAGGTACACGACAACCATGATGATTTTTATAAGAGATACAACGAAGTGGAAGTGGTTTGATCCACACAAAAGTAGAGGAAAACCTATATGATGATTTGTATGAGACCTTCGATTTATTTCGAGAAAATTATATGAATGGTTAGCAACATACTCCCAGGATAGAGTGATCAGATTGGGACGAGTTCCATGTGGAGCCAGGATAAGTACCAAGCACTTACTAATCTATATGGACCTTAGATGCATATAGTAGATCATTGTTGGGCATTGCATCTTGAGTAACTACACATTGGTGTATGTGATGTCAATGTATTCATGTCCAGAGGAGGTAGAATTGCAGGTTCCTTCATGAACCCAAAATATCTTATCTATGTGATCTCTCTGTTAGCTATCAATATTTTAATGGATGAGTTTGGGTTAGAGAAGCTCCATGGCACACTAAAACACCACTGCGTACGAGGGAAAGGAGAGAGGGTTAGGAAGGATGCCATTAGGCCAAGTGGAAGACACATAAAGAGAAGAGAGACTCAACATATATAATGATGCATGAGAGATGGAAGTTGAAGAGATTGTAAGGCCGAGAGGAATGAGGCTTGGAAGACTTGTAATGAGAACCCTATAGAAGATGAGGAGCACAAGAACATGTCCCTCGGATATTGGGGAAGTGCATCGAAGGGTCATGTTGTCACTAACCCAAAAATTTGTAATTTTTGAATTTTTTTGATATTTTTGGTTAAGTAACCCCTTTTCCTAATTTTTTAAATCTTTGTTAAGGTCTAACGGTTGGAAAAGTCTAACAATTGGTCTTTTTGAGTTGATTTGGGTCATTTAAGTACATTGCGGTGAATGCGGGTTACGGAGGAACAAGAGGAATAAGTTTCTCCAGGCCTCCCATTTTCTCCGCATTGTTCCAAAATTTGTGTTATGCGGACTTTTAAGTCTCATACGAAACTTATTGTTTTTTTCTTTGTTCCTCACTCCTCCTTGTCATCGACATTGTTTTATCCTTTGGTGTGCGAGGTTGTCTTTGATGTTTTTGAACTCACGATACTAATTCCCTTGGACCCTCTATTCACTATGCACCCACTTTGTTGGCATTGTTATGATCCATTTGTATTGCGAGACTTTTTGGATATTCTTGGAACTTACGAGTTTTTCCACTTGGGCCTCATTCCCAAAATATTTGTTCCCTGCACTCACTTTCCACTTGTAAACCTTGCTTCTGTTGTTGTGCAGAGATTTTCCATTCAAAGAGCAGTTCCATCTAGTACCTCATTCCCCACAAGCTTCCACATTCCACACTTCATTGAGTTTTTTTCTATTTTAGGATTTTTGGGAACTTGTGGAATTTGCGGTACTCATTCCCTCGGGCCTCAAGTTTTCCAAAAACCTGACATATCCATAATTTTAGGGAAAAGTGATTTAATAGGTTCCAAAAGCACCGTTAACTCCAGTATTGCACTAATGTTCCCAAATTTACTCATTTCATCGAGTTGTGTTGTTATAAAAGGGGGTAAACATTAATCATTTTTACCATTCTAAATCAATAATTTCCCTGTGCACTATTGTTTTTTGCTCCCATGCCCTCGAGGATGTTTTTAGCCGTATCTTTCTCATTTCTCATCATTTTTCAAAAATTCAAATTGTGTTGGAGATGTGGTGAATGTGTTGTTCTTTTCATTAAAAATGTGAGTCATTACATATCCTCCTAGTTTTGTTTAGTTTCAATCTGAGTTTTGTATCTTCCTCTCCAATCCCTCTTGACAATCTTTGAAAAAACTCCATTTTTATTTGATTCTTCCCTCATACTTTCACCATGAAGTTTCATTATGGGGGTATGAAAAAATTCTTCATTGGAGACCTTTGTGCCAAACATTGGGGATAGTGACATTAGGCATTTGAGAATAGATGAAATTTGGGCTCGAATTTTTGAGTATACTCCCACTATCATGGACCAATGTACCAAGAATAGTGGAATTTATTTTGACATTGGTTTTCCCCTCTTTGTTCGGTGTACAAACACCGTCCTATCCTGTGTCTCTTGTTTTGACCTCGAAACCAAGGAAGTTAGAGATCCTCAAGGCCAGGTTATTGCCAAACTTGATGCCAGTTGTATAAATGCAGCCCTAAGAATCCTATCATTGAAGACTCCAACACTTTGACTAAAGCCCGGGCTCAAGGCACCAAAAGAGAGGAGCTTCCAAGTTTCCTAAGGTTCGTATAGGTCATATTTCAAGGAAGAACTATCTGATATGATCACCTATTGGCAAGATTGATGGGCCTACCTTCTACCAATGAGTTCCAATTTTGGATGTGTGTGTACATCAACATCATTTGTGAGGGAAATTAAAATTTGAACTAGGGAGAAATAATTTTTGAAAACTTAAGTGAGAAATTGGTGAATGTACAAAAAAATAAAACCTTTCACATGACTTCCTACCTCATGTGTACAATTACAGCCTATAGAGTCAAGGTATGATTTTCATCTCAAAATGATAAAAATAATGCACTAGTCTATGAGTTATATCCATAGCTCACTTTTGAGAATAGTAAATTTCATCACGGGAGGCCAAATGATGTATTCAAAATTTTCATATTTAGGCTCCTTAAAGGAAACACAACTGAAAAAGTTTCTTCAAAGGAAAAGCGGCTAATTTCAACATATGAATGACCTCTTCATCCAATTTAGAAAGTTTTCCTATATCAGATTGGTTGGTTTTGAAGCTGTACCAAACAAATTGCCAATGTATTACAGTGATAAGTTGGTTCTTGTGGAGGTCTATAGACAATTAGATATGTTACACAGGACCTTTCGGGATAAGAAAATTACTAGCATCCAATTTCCTATTTCTTTGGGAAAGCGCACATGTAGGTCTCTACTGGATGCCCAGAATGTGGAGAGAATAATTATAGAATTAAAGTTTCACACATATTAGAGAAGATATTCCTTTGATATTAAAGGGTTCATTTCCAATCATCTAAGGATGTCTTACCATCATGTTCCCACTATTGAAGACTCTTTGGGAAGATTATATTGATGAATATGAGGTAAGGAAAAGGTATTTTGGGAGACTTTCTTTACAACAAATCAAGGATTTCAAGGTGTATCAGATCCCTGAGGACTTGGAAGATGATAATGATGATTTATATTCTATGGAATATATCAAAACCATCTAACACATGCCTCTCTCAACCATTGATTGGTCCCAAAAGGAGAGAGATGATCCCTTTGAGATAAATAATCTAGTTCTAGCAAGGACAAAACATTGGTTTAACAAGAAAATGAGGGAATATAACTAGATTGTGAAATAATCTTCCTCCTAAGAGGCTTCTTCTTCACACAAGGATTCTTCCATTCCTCCTCTAGAAGTTCCGATTCAATTGACCCCTTCCTCGTCACCTTTGGATTCAACAACCAAGGTGTATACAAAGAAAGAAAAAGCTAAGAAGATAGAAAATATTGAAGAGATACGAGAAGGAAGTCGAATAAGAGAAAACTCATAAATAAAGCGAATAATTTGCTCTACTCTTGAACACGTATCACAAATTTTGGGAGGAAATGAAAGTAATGGCGAGGAAGGTAAAGGTGAATCGGAAAAATAAACAAAAGGGTGAATCAACATAAGAACCTGAAGGACAAAGGAATGATCAAGAGAAAGAAGATGAAGAGGAAGAAATTGATAAAGAAGAAGAGATATAAAGCATTGAACCTAACAATGGAAAATCCAGAGGCCAAATATTGATGTCGGGAGACTAACTTTTTTCTTGTTGAGGTATCTACTCTCAAAGTATCCACTTCTCAACCTTTTTTTCCTCCTAATGTTCTTACACTGGAACCACCTCCTACCCCACCTGCAAGTGATTCCTTCACATGGGTTCAAACCATGATTTAAATGAGGAAGAGGATTTTTATTCAATTGTTCTTTGCTAGTTTTGATTTTGTGGCTGATCTACTTAGCACTGACCCCTCCTCCACCAAATAAGGCCAAGAAAATCTCTCATTTGGTCTTTGATTCTAAGGGAATTTTTTTGGAAATTTCAAAGCCAAAGGGAGACAAGGATTAAAAATATATCATTGTGGCATATCTTGAATTAACAAGGATATCACTTGGTGAATCTACTCTTGAAGGGAAGTCCGAAATTTGAAGGATATTGTTTCTAAGATTAGAGGAACAGTCAAGTTATTTCTAATTTCATAAAATATTTCCTCTCCATTGAAAAAGTCCCTTTGGATCCCACTCCTCTCTCCTCCTTCGCCTCCATTCGTGCTTTACGAAGAAGACATCAAGGCTATAAAATAAATTCATAATCATGCAACATTTGATAGAGCTTCTGAGGCTTGGATTCAAGGAATGTTAATCTCTAGGTTAAGTTTTATTGATGAAGCACTCAAAATGTATGACAACATTTCTTCAACATAGGATCAATTCAATTCAACTATCAATGTTGTTAAGAAGGAGCTCGATGCAGCCTAGAATTTACCGGTAATAGCCTAGGCACACTTTGGCACATCACTCATCCTATCTTGAGCGCTCACCTGACGTGCGCAAAGGTACCGAGCCCTCTTTAGGGTTGTTATTATAGGATGTTAGCATGATGAGGAATTAATGCATTCAGATCCATAATTAATACAACATTTTGCAGAGCATGTCCAAATCTATATCTAAAGAGTAATAGATTTAAATAATAACCATAATGAAGTCAATTATATAAGAACCAGTTACACTCATGATTAATACTTTGATTCATCTAATACACTCCATTATATTAAACACAATAAATATACAGAAGCTTATTACAGTAAGTAATACCATAAGCTCATTCTCGCATCAGATCTAGTAGTATAACCTCATAGTAATTCATATCAGTTCTCACACATAGTCCTATAATACAGAGATCACCAAATATTTATAAGGGTGGGGACTTTCCCTTCACCGCTTGCATAATTCCCAAAATAGGTTGCATGTTGAAAATAGCCATGTGCCTTTAAAATAATATCCCCACATGCAAGTGCGCTAATAATATATCTCTTCTAGTTAGCTGGGTAGTAGAAATTCTATTATTAGCTTTGAACCCATACAAAGTTCTTAGTATCTACTCTTCAATAATAGCCCATGATGTCGTGAAAGTATTTTATCGGTTTGTGTGCTCTACACACTATCTCCAAAAATAGCTCGTACATGTGAAAATGGCCAAGTCACAAATCTTCCCTTGTATTTTTCTCGCGTGTCCTTTCCTATCCTTATGTTCCTTTGACCATGCTTTACTCTTGCGCATGAATATTATGCCCTCTCCTTTCAGTATCATACTCTTGTCTCACGCTCAACATTACCCCACACTAAATTGCATTTGCCACCCCGACAATGGCTGCTCTTTAAATAAATAAGAAAAGAATGGAAAGAATGGAATTTTTTTTGCATAAAGAATGAAATCTCACTATGCAACATCCTCTGTCTCAACTGAAATAATTAATTAAAGATATTATTATTTTATCTCCTCTTCCAATTCTTACCACTTTGTTAGTGTGGCTTCTGTCTTCTCTAGAATGTCGACTCTAATAGATTCTAACTCATCTTGGGTAATTTCTACCTTCTCATTTTTTAACACCAACACAATTTGGACATAGAGACATTCTTCCTTCTAACAGATCCATCTTTTGTGCTATATGTTTTCCAATCTCATCCAAATTTTCCTTATGGGGGTCCTGTGTTGCTGCAAGGGCCTCATGCTTTTTCTTGACTAGCGCCAATCTTTTCTGTACATCCCAATGTTTCATCCTTCATTTCTTTCAGGACTTCATTGTCTTCTACTATTTCTAATCCTTATTACTACCTCTAGAGCTGCACATATGTTCAGTTCTGGTCTACTTTCTTCATCTCCTCCTGTAAGGTTTGAAGCAATGCCTCATATGATGAAATATTTCTAATTACTGCAACCTTTTCCCTCTCTACTTCCTTCTAGGGTCCTTTTGTGCTGGCATGTGAATTGGTCCATCCTCAAGCACCAAATCAACTAATATACACACATAGTGCATAGCCGAAGGGAACCTTTTAGGTACCTTGGACTCCAAGTGTGGTCTTGCTTTTAGGACATGATCGCCAACCTCCTCTACCATACCGATAAGAACCCCATTATCTTTTTTCTCTATAGGTCCTTCTCTCTCCTTTCGATGTGCGATCTTTACATATTTGGACTTTTGGTCTTCTCTTAGCGCTTTAATATCTTCTCTTAGTGCTTTAATGGTGGAAGATTTATCCACATTCATGCATGCCACCTCTGTAGACACCTTCACTAAGGCATTACTCACTGTTCATTAGACATAATTATGGGTTTGATGGTTATATTTTCTATTTGTGGTGCCTTTCTCATTCTCCTTGATACACAGGACTCTTCACACACATCAAAATCAGGCTCATCCATGTGAGTTTCATGGACCATGACAACTATTTCCTTATGTGTGTGGTTGCCATGTCAGGGTCCATCAACTCCCATCCATATAAGTCCTTAAGGCCCATTGTATTCTGGAATTGCACATGGAAAATTTTTCTTGTGTCCTCCTCATAGCCCATAACTGTGCACAACATACTCTCCACTTTCCCTCCTTGATCTCAGCCCCTTAGGAACTTGAGCACCAAGGTTTGGAGTTGGATCCTCTATTTCCCTGAGAAGTATCTTACTTTATTTCTCCTAGATTCTATACCCCTTCTCTTCCACCTTCATTTCTTCATCCTTGGGCTCTTCCACATCCTCTGGTTGTATAGAGATCTAGGCGCGCTCTCTTCAGATCCTCCACCTCCTCATTTAGCTTCAATTTTCTCCTTCTCTTCTCAGTTGTCTCCTTCTATGGAGAGAGTTGTGGTGATCTTTGTACTAATTATGGAGTAGCACCTTGAGTTTTTGTCCATTTGAACACCCTCTTAAAGTGGTGTTCTTAGGGTCTACTCCTACTTCCAATTCTTCATCTCCTTCTTCTTATGCCTGGGGTGGAGTACTTGCGTGCTCAACTTCTACCCTATCTGAGGGTTTCCTCCATCCTCTATGTACCAAGCTGCCACTATCTTCACGCTCTTCCTCCTCATCATCTACCTCTATAGGTTCAGTGGGCTTTAGAGCTGGTACATTCTCCACTATATGCTTACCCTTAGGCGTGGCCCTTGGGAGTGTGAACTCATTCTCCACATATTTGTTACCCTCCAACTTAGGCTTAAGTTGAAGGTATATAAGTGTGGCTCCACTATCTCCAATCACCAAACTCATAGGCTTCATGCTTATCATGTTTGAAATTAGCCTCTCAATGTAGGCATTCTGACCTGGATATACATATGTCTTTCGTAGCATGTGGTAGTCACAGTCTACCTTGTCTGCAAAAAAATTCAGAATCACTGCATTATTAAAATGATGGACTGATTCTGGAAGTAGTGTGTTATGAAGGCATACAACAATTTACACCAAGGGCTCTAAGTCCCATCCTTCATTACAAATCACATGATGCAGAAGTGCTGATACACCGTGAACTGCACTACTTTCCCACCACCAAAGGTAACTCCTTGGGATGCGCCACTCCTCTTTCAAATGCCACATGGAGCCTATCATACCACATCTCTACCCTCTTCTTGAATGGCCCACTCATTGACCCTTCACACAAGTACTTGTCAAATCTTTTCCGCAAGGGACTTATTTTGCATGGGGTACTCCTAGATCTTGTTCTTTGGCCCATCAGCACTCGATCTCCATAAACACAAGGGATAATAGATAGCACCGAAACTGATTTTCTCACATGTGCACACTTCCTCGATGATAGTTTCTACAATGTAGCTTGATATGTTGTAAATTATTCCCTGTGACATTCTCCTTGCAATGTGTAGCCACATTGTATTCACCTGTGACCATCTCTCTTGATCATTCAATTTGGTCACTAGATGTGCAAGCTTCTTGTATGTACCACTGGGTACTTCTTCAATTTTTTGATATCCATTTCGTGGACCCTTGGTATACCCTAACTCCTTCCAGTGTCTCTAGGATTTCTACTTTATCTGTCAAGTCACTATTCAGATCCACTCATGTGCCCTTTAATCCTGTTATAGTTGAAATCAAGTGGCTATAATCCTTACCTTTCATCGTGAAATAGAAAAAGTCTTCATGTACCCTGCTCATCAACCACTAGTACAAAGGTTCATATTTTCCAAAATATGGGAGCTCGTACAACTGGTAAACTCTAATCTACTTTAACAACTTCTCTCCAGCATCATCATACACTTTGGCATGTCTCTATTGTGCACTTTTTTTCTTCATACTCAACAACACATCTAATTCCTTTTTATTATCCGATGTGTGGTGGTTGTAATCACTTATCTTGCACTTATGGATGTGAGAATCCCATTCTTGTCCCACTATCATGCCTTATGGGTATTGCATCTATGAGAAATTACTCTCGGAGAGCAATTTCAACCTCTGCTTCACTTTCTTCTTCCTTTGGCTCCTACAACAGGTGCTTTCTTTGGTGCCATCTGTAAATCACAACTTTTTGTCCTCTATAGTGTGTAAATTCTTTCCTTCTACCTTATGTAATGAGAAATTCCAAACCCTAGCTCGAATCTACATGCCCTAGTTGAAATCACATGCCCTAGCTCTTTCGCAATGCTCTGCTTCACTCAAACCCTTCACCAATGGGGACGTAAGCTTCTCCTGCGCACAAATCTACTCTCCACATCTAGTTTCACACTCTCTCGCACCTCAACATGATTCATTCAACTCATTTTGCACTTAGCTCATTCAAATTTTTGTGATTTACAATGGTAAAAATGAACTCGTATCCCTTCCTTATATAGATTTTCAAAAAGTTAGTGCATTTATTTCTCCTTCACCTACCAACAATCCTCATTAATTGACCCTTTTCACATTTTTCCATGTGGTACATCTTCACGCCTTAGCTATAACCTTTTTGTGCACACCTTCCTACCTTTTGGCTATAGAATTCTCTTTAGCGCACTTCCATGTGCCTGAGTACCTCGTCACTACACCTTCTCCTGGTAGTCTCCATGGCCGTTGACTTACCTCATGTTATATATGTTCCTTCATTTATCTCCATCTATGGTCCTTATTTGGAAGTAATATTTTGTCCACCAACTCTTCAAACTTGAATAACACATGTAGCAGTTTGTTCTTCTTTTATGTGTACCCATTTTTCAATAACCACCCCACACAAATGGTATGTGAAGTCCTCTGTGCATAAAAATACTACAAATGGTAATTAGCTTCTAGCGCGCATGCAAACATGCTTATTTCACAAAACACCAACTAAATTGACAAAGCATAATGATGAAGAAGGAAATACATTAAGGGAATACATAATTGAAAACCTAATCTAAATGAAACATTACCTTATTACAAACACCAAGAAGACTTATTTATAGTAGGGCTTCACCTACTCCCGTTGAAGTAACTAGGTAACCATATTCCATCAAGCATTTCTAACTGAAAAGCTCCTATTTCAAGTATGTAAGTGATAACATATGGTCCTAACCAATGTACTTTGAGTTTTCTGGATGGCGTAGAAACTTAGAATCATAAAGAAGCACCATTCCTATCTCAAGCTTTTTTTCCCTGATGTGCCTATCATGCCATGCTTTCTACTTGGATTTTTCTTGCTTTTGACTCCAGTGTTATTTCTTCATCACTCATCCAACTTAATCAACTTTCAATTCATTCTTCTAATGCTTTCTCATTAGCTAGACCTCCAAAGATGCGCAATACGTAAAGAAGGTAACATGAATTCCATAGGAAGAACTACTTTTGCGCCAAACACCAATTGAAAAGGTGTGGCCTTGTTTAACCACTTGTATGTTTTTCTATACACCCAAATTACTACAGAAAATTTATCATCCCAATCCTTTCTTCCAACATCACAAATTTTTGTCAATGTCTGGCTCAAAATCTTGTTGAAAGCCTCAACAGTCCCATTTTCTTGAGGATGATATGGTGTAGTCTTATGGTGTGCAATCATGAATTCATCCAATAGAATTATGATTGTCTCATTCAAAAATGTGTGCCCCTATCACTTGGTCAAACTCAATGGGAATCCATACCTTGTAATAATATTTTCCCATAGAAACCTAGCTACTGTAGCTGCTGTACAATCCTTTGTAGGTGCTGCTTCTACCCACCTTGTCAGATAATCTATGCAAGTGATGATATAGCATGATCCAGGTCCGTGCGGCTGGTGAAATAGGACCCACAAAATCTATAGCCCATTTCTCAAATGGTTATGCACTAGTAATAGGTCTTAAAGGAATTTCATCTCTTTGTCCTAGTTTTCCAAGGCATTGACAGTGATCACAAGCCTTGCAATATGCCTTACAATCTTTATATATGGTCTCCCACCATAATCCAACAAGTAGAATCTTACGTGTAGTGGCATTCACCTACATAGTGCCCACCTACAATACCACCATGAGCCTCTTCCATGATATATGTGCACTCATGTTCTAGTACACACATTGACACAATACTTCATCTCAACCTAACTTGTATAGGTCACCACTAATCAACATAAATGGTGTCATGTGAATGGCAAGTTGTTTCTTCTCTAAGGATTTCATCCCTTCTGGCACCATACATGTTTGTAGAAAGACAACAATGTATCCTCTAATTCGATGGCACGTATTGTAACCTATATAACTATGCATTGGGCATGGTATCTTCAATTTCTACGCACTTCTTCTCCCGATTGTATTCTGGATAGATGGTCTGGTCCAAAATTACTTTTCCTTGGTTTTACCACAACTGTAAAATCAAATTCTTGGAATAAGAGTACCCATCGACATATGCCCCTATAAAACAAGATTGTTTACCAAATACTTCAATGTCATGTGATTGGTATAGAATACAAATGGTGTTGCTAATAGGTACTATTTGAATTTATGTAGCGCATAGATCATTGACAAAGCTTTGCGCTCTGTAGTTGTATAATTATGCTCTACAGGAGTCAACTTTCTACTAGAAAAATAGATAGGATGATCTATAATACCTTCTCTAGGATGAGCCAACACCGTGCTAATGGTCATGCCAGAGGCATCCACATGTACATGAAATGGTTGGTCCCATGAAGGAAAGTGTAGAATAGGCATTGTAGTAAGTTTCTCCTTTAATGTCTCGAATGCGCTTGTTGTGGTTCTCCCTAGTAGAATGTCCCTTTTCCTTTTAGTAACTCCTCCAAGGGTGCAACAACCTTAGCATACCCCTTTATAAATTTTCTATAATACCCAGTGTGACCTAAGAATCGTGCACCTCACTTTGATTGGTAGGATCTTCCAGATGAAAATGATTACAACCTTAGCTAGATCAACCAACAAACCTTCTTTGCAGATGATGTGCCCTAATAGTGTTCCAAATGGTGTAGCAAATACACATTTCTTGATGTTCAAAGAGATACTTAATTGCCTACATCTTTCAAACATTAAGTGTAAATTGTCATAATGATCCTTAACAAGTCCATACACCGTCCAATCATCTAAATAAACATGTAAGAAGTTGTGAATAAAATATTTGAATGCTTGAACAACTATGCGTAAAAATATAGTAGGTGTGTTTTTTAGACCAAAAGGCATCACAGTATAGGAAAAGCTGCCCCATTTAGTAGTAAAAGTAGTATTTTCCTGATCCTCTATGTAATCCTAACCTAATGATACCTAGAGAATCCATATGTAAATGAATAGATTTTGCACCTGCAACACCTTCTAGTATTTCCTCAATGAATGGAGTAGGAAAGGGATTAGTCACACATGCAACATTCAACTCCTTATAGTCCACACAGATCCTAATTTGACCATATTTCTTTATATTGATCACCATTGGGCTAACCCATTCTGACTCGTCCAAGGGCTTGATGATTCCAGACTTCAACATTTTGTCAATTTTTTTTTGACCTTTGAACTTGGGTTCATCCTGTAGGGTCTCTTTTGGGGTGTGCACCTTCCTTAAGATTTATCTTCATTTCTCCTAATGATTCATGCATGCCTTTGAGTTCATGGTATCCCTTAGGAATAAGTCCTGATAATCTTGTAGTAACTCAATGATTTTTTCCACTTTTAGTCGGACCAATAGTCCCTAATTATGGCCTCCTTAGGCTCAACATATGATCCAATATTCAACTTTTTTTTTTTTCATAGGTTCATGATACACGTGGGCATGTGTGGTCTTATATGCACTTTCCAAAACCTCACACCTACATGTTGAATGGTCTACATCCAAATTTTCTACTTCTTCATCATCCACTAAGTAGACCATCTTTTATTTTTCCTTCTCAAGGAAAGCACACTTAAGTAGTGTGGCACGTGTCTCTATTTTTCAAAATGCACTTCGAGTCTTTGTCATCAAATAAATCCTGAATGAGTTCTTCCACCTTGGAACTATCTCCCATAGTTAAGCACTTTATAACCCTTAATGCCTCTTCTACTGGAGGTTTAGTAGATAAATAGTCAAACGTATGGATCATTCATGCAATCAAATCCTACCAATTTCTAGTCTCTCTATGGAGTTCCGCATATACATACCAAGCATACGCGTAACCTTGTAAAGTGGAATAAAATTTGTGCACCCAGAGTGAAGGTGGTAAAGCTTCCTACCCCTCTATCCATAGTCTCTCACATTGCTGAACGTTGGTGCTAAATAGAACATGTTGATTACCATGATAAGTGTAAATTTGAGTAGGTGCATTTCTCCTGAAGAACCTAGTAGAAAGAGAAATCCTAATTTCATTCCATCCTACAAGATTATCCTTGTGAACCACCCACCAACACGCTGTTGTCCCATGTAGGGTATATTATAGAATATTATGTCTCTCTAGTTGGTCTATCCATTGTTACTCCATGGCATGCAAAAATATCATAGGATCTCCTTCTCCAGTGTAACAAGGTACCGATTTGTTACTTATTCTCCCCGATACAACAAGTCTATTGTGTCCACACAAATGTGATATTTACTTCACACCCTACCAACTCATAAGTACTATGAGCCCAATTATCACAAGCAACACTTGTAGTATCGCTAATAGACTATGCATCTTCCCACTAAAGGATTCCTTCTTTAGATGGATCAAGTACTCTAGGTCCCATGGATGGCACATACATAAATCCTATTCATATATTCCTCACTCAAAGGCTCAACATAGGGCGCAAATTTGCCATCTGTTAAAGGGATAATAAATCTTTCCTCCTTGTTTTCAAAATTGATATAACCCTTGTTAAACTAAAGATCAACATTATTTTCATAGCACCAAGGGCACCCAAGTAGAGCTGGGAAGCTATCCGACTTTGTAATGCTAAAAACTCAAAATCCCCAATGAACTTGGCTCCTGTAGTAATGATGCATATTTTAATGGGAGTGGCTTTAGTTTAGTTAGCCATGAAAAGTACATTTGAAGATGGTTTCAATGGGGTCTCCCATTTGTACCCATGCATCTAAAGTAAGAACATTAAGTTTGCCTATACGTATCAATAAATATATTACTCAAAAGACATCCATCCAAAACAACATTCAAAGTGATTTCTTTGTCATAGTCTAAGCTATGAGGGGGAAGATTTGCATGAAGTATTTTTTGTCAGTCTCAATACTTACGCGCGGATTGTTTCCATTTAACCAAATCCCTAACAATGGAATGATATTATCCTAGAGATACATCTTGCATAACTCTTTCAAGACATCCATATCAAATTGGACCGCTCTCTTCTCCTTTCTTTTGCTCCATCTTCCGTGATTGCTCATTTAAACACTTTATTTCACCCTAAAGATTTTGAGTACCTCCATGGTGTCTTGATAAACCTCCTTCGATGGATAGGATCGGGTGCGTGCATGTAGAACCTCCTCCTCAGTGATTGTAGGATTCTGCTGTAATGCTTATTTGGCACGTGCCACTTTAGTGCGGGTAGTGATCTTTATAGGAAATGCCTTGGATTCTGGTTCTAACTTGGGCATCCACTGATTTTCCATGGTGTTTTGTATCCTAACCATCCCTGCACCTTTGTTTTCTTGTTTATGTTGTTTACTAAGATGCTCATATAAGTCTGGGCATTCCTCATAACTATGATTCTTTCCATAGAAAGAACATGTAATATTCTGAGGACATTCACGCCTGTAGTGGTCAGGAGATCCACATGTATAACATGTTGTACGAGGAAACTCACCTTGTCCACGACCCCAGTCTTGTCCTCCGAATCCATCATGGTATTCTCGACCTCTCGCCACGTCTTTCTTCAAAACACCCTTCATTTAGATCATAAGCATGCTTGATTGTGATCTCGATGCTAATGCTCATTTTACCTTTAGAGTTATATGATAGACTTTTCTATCATACACCAATATTTATAGCATCATGGATCGACCAATCAATCTGATAGTCTTTCATATCATGAGTCGTGGACTACAAAAATTTTAAAGTAGAAGAGACATTCTTCCTTATTACGTGTTGTAATAATGGGCGTGGCTAAGCATCATGGTTCAAATGACATATCTCATATTCTAGATAAGTAATGAGTGTACCGATATGTGGGGAAAACCATCCTTGGTGTGACCTTCCACTTCACAATATGCACCAAATCCTCGCAATGCGTCTCATGTGCTAAATTTTCGATAGCTTCTCAACTATTTTGCCATAGTTGTCTAAAATTTCGATCAATTTTACATAGTAAAACAAAATATTATTCACGGAATAATCATCTTCCATTTAATTCATTCCAGATCATTATACAACATATGCCACTCCATATAAATAGGTATTTACATCCCCATTTTTAGGAAACTAATTTCCCAACAATATCTCCATAATCCTATTTAGTTGTGATTATTACTCAGATAATAATACACAACTCAAATCATATGAGTTGTTAAAACAATCCCAACGAAGATATTATAGTTTATATAACAATAATATAACTAAATGATTATTATTTAAGGTAAATATCCCACTATAATGTAAACATAATATTTCCTAACATTCCCCCCCTTAATGTTTACATGGTAACAATAGACCTTTCACACTTCTATGCAATCGTCTGTTGCCTCTGTGCACTCATGATCTTGGCACACACTCAAACTAAAGGTAGAAGAAAGAACACATCAACTTCTTATCGACCATGCATGCTGAGGGTCAGGAACACATTTGACCAACGAGGATGATCAAGGTGGGAAATGAAAAAGGAAGAAACATGCTCAGGAATCAACTACTTATCAACCAGTCACTCTAGGGAACACATCTGATCTAGCAGTGTGGGAACTTAAGCAAGAACACATTTGAACAACCTTCAATGGTTTTCAGGAGGCTAACCAAAAACCTAGGTATAAATAGGAACACATCACTGTTCTACCTCATTAAGACTCATGATGTTCTGATTTTCAAAGGATGGCATTATCTATTCTTCACTATGTTTTTGTATTGGGAAATAGGAATAATCACATACACAAATGAAAAATGGGAAATGGAACATTGGATCATGTTGATCATGTTCCCCCCTCAATGTGAAATTTCCACTTATTAGCGCTAAAATCGCAAAAGCTAAAAACTCCAAAGCACACAACTGAAAGCAAACTCAAACCACAAAATGCCACCACAATATGAAGGCCCCATCATTGGTGAATGACGAGAGGTCATTGTTTGACCTCAAGCCTCCGATTCCTCCATCCTCAAGTTGTTGCTTAGCTTCTTTACCATTATAATATTGAATTTTGAGGTTCAATTAAAACACCCCTTCTCGATTTCATTGGGTAACATCGAAAATGCTTCCATAAGACATTTAAAAAATAAAAAAAAAAATTGTACTTTCATAATGACTCGACAATCTAATTTGACAACAAAATGCATTTTGATAAAAATGATGACTAAAACAATACTTTTGACGACATTACAAATTTGACTATAACTTAATTATTTGATGATACATGACTAACAAATAATATAGACACTATAGTCAAATGACTATTAAAATGATTTTTATTTTATTTTATTTTAAACAATAACAAAACTTTTCAAATCGACACACCCTATACACAAACAATAACATATATAATTTCCAATAGACATCTAAACCTAAGATGGCATTTCTATATAGACTCATAAAGAACAAGACAATTTTTAATAACATCGATGAACCTCGAGCTTTGTTCTTAACACCTAAAAAATATGAACCTAAAAACCTTAAATACCGATGCATTAAATAATTAAACCAAACTAAAATACGCCAACCTATAAGACTTACAAGATATTAATAAAAGTTTTCCACGTACATAATGAGAACGGTGGGCAGAATAGTTGTGGAAGACAGCTGGCAGTAATATGCTATGTTAAAGATATATGATAGAGGTGAGAGGTGAGTTTCTTATACGATGTGTTATTGACTCACAAAACCACTAATATTTGGGAGCTCGATCACACAGAATAAAAGGATCTTCGAATGGTGAAATAGTGAAACACTTTGAAGCATGGTGTATATTGCACAGGTGCCAAATAGTTCTGCGCTCCAAATACAATGGATGTAGCTCCGAAATGGATGTAAGTACCAATGTATATGCTGAGCAGATCTCTCAAATCAATAAATGGTAGACAACAGAATGACAGTCGAGGTGAATAACAATACGTTGTTGAAGGGATATTGCAACTACAACAAAGATGAATAGAACGCAAAATCGATTGATAGTGATCAAGAGATCAATCTGAAGTAGGCCAGAAAGGAGACTGCTACATATGTATTTGCATTGATGGTTGTTGCTCTCTCAGGCACCTACTATGCAAATTCTTATTTCTACGTTTTCCACAACACATGCACTCCCTTTACACCTTCTCTTGGATTGCAATTCACAAAGACATGAATATGCTTCAGATGTATCAGATTAGTTGACAACATTTGCAAGCGCCACAAATCTGATAAAACTGCTTCCAACCGCGACTGTGCTAGTGTTTCAAATAAAGTCTCCCACTCTTACCGACGGAGGCAGCCACTGCTACACCATCAAAAAATATCTGACATGTGGACATATGATGCATAGATCAATAAGACGGTGGATTTGTGTTCGTACAGGCTGAGATTTATCAACTTTGTTCATGCAGCTTGTTCTTCTGAAACTATAATGTCGTTGAAGCCAAAGCTATAATGCCAAATCAGAGCATGTGGAAGACCACTATGGTTGGGTGCCAAATGCAAACACTAGTGTTGTGTTGGAGATGAGATTACAACTCCTTACACAATACCTTAATCACTCTAAACAAATTCTTAAACTTCACTGAATTTCTCTCAAAGGGCTGTATGGATTAGATTTCCGTAAACAACCCTCATCTTAGACTAGTTTTTCTTTAATTCCAAATCTGAAATTTGGATCAGTTTTACATAGGAAAACATAATATTATTCATGAAATAATCATCTTCCATTCAATTCATTCTAGATCATTATACAACATATGCCACTCCATATAAATAGGTATTTACATCCCTATTTTTAGGAAACTACTTTCCCAACAATATCTCCAAAATCCTATTTAGTTGTGATTGTTACTCACGTAACAATACACAACTCAAATCATACAAGTTGTTAAAACAACTCCAACTAATATATTATTGTTTATATAACAATAATATAACTAACTAATTATTATTTACCTTTTGGTAAATATCCCACTATAATGTAAACATTATATTTCCTAACAAGTTGCGATCTCGTGCTTCCAAAAATGGGCTCACCCTAAAGTGTCATACTTCTGATCGCCTCAACGCGTAAAGCTACTTCAAGTTCTTTGCACGGATCGAGTATGTCTTATGTGATAACACCCTTCTAAAAGGTGTAATCGACCTCCAACAAACCATTGTGCATGCTAGCTTGTGTGAATATCATAAATGTTTTTAGATAAAAGCTTTTAAAACAAACATCATACTCTCGACAATCTTAGTAGTGGGCTTAATATCCTTGAGCACGCTTATACTCTTCATGATCAAACTTAGGGGTGCTAATATATATAAGGAAAGCACATTTTAAAGCTGCATAGTCTATGCAAGTCCGATCAGGTAAAACTTTCTATACTAGTTTGTGTGTTCCCTTGTAACGTAGTAGAAATTGACTTTCCCTACGCTTAAAAGCCGTGATTCCTTTTTCGCGCCATAGGATTTCTCACATGTGCACTGTTCAACAACATTTTCTATGCCCCTTTAGTCGGAAGATGAAGAGACATCTCCATGTAAATATTTTGGGGTTGGTACAGACCTTGCCCACCTGATCTAGAACCTCATATGTTTCCCCTACCTCTCTGACCACCGGATCCACTAGAACTAGAACCACCTATACCTCTTGATCCTCCACCTTTAGCCGAAGATGGACCGGAGGATGTACTTCCCTATGTTCCAACAAAGATACTCTGAATTGCACCCCCATAATTTGTGAAGTGTTACCACTCCTAGAAGTGAGTCTAAAATTCTGCGCATTTGAATTCTTTGCGGATGATACACCTGAAAAGGTACCTCCAAACAAAAATGAAGATGTTTTCCCTACCATCGTTTTACTTGATATATGACTTAGTCTCTGCTCTCCCACTGCCTAAATTAGTTTGCTAATGGTTTTTGTACTAGATACTAGAAAACTAAGCACAAGGGCAAGGTTTCGAGTTGATTCGAGATGCGCACCCACGGCCAAGGTCATCTCTGTGGCGTGCTTTTACTTGAGGCCGAGGAGGGTTACCTATCATGATTTCCTAAATGGGGATATTTCTAATGCTCTGGATCCACGCCTTCTCGCATGAGCTCCATATCATTTTGCGATCCATCTCTCTCCTCAACACCATTCACTCTGCAACATCCCGCTACTTCTCTATCTCCCTCTCACGCACCTCATTATACGTAATCCACCTTTCTTCTCACTACCTTTCTACCGCTAGGTCTTCCATATTTCACCAAACCTACTCTTGCCCTTGCACGTGGTGGCATTTAGTTGTCCATCGGTTTGCTTTCCAAGTTTAGGTTACCATCAAGATTTTGATCACCAATGGTATACCTTGCAGTAAGTAAGCTCCCCGGGATATCGTAAAAATGGAATTCCACTACCTCTAGGAAAGAATAAGTGGAAATGTAGTACTCAAAATATAACTATTTAACACACCATGAAACCAAGTATCCATATCATGTGTCCAAATTAGATCAACATCATAAGAGGGCCTAAAATTCTTCTGCGTCCAAACAAGTGTGCAATACCTCCAATCCCTTTTATACGTATAAGCAACAAACATTTACTTGTATAGTTATAATGGATAAATAATAAACAAGCTCTCATAAAAATTTTGTTCCACCCACGTGTGTTCATTAAACTCAGATCGACATTGAACCTCCATGCGTGTTTTCGCTTCTAGATCATGTATCCACTCCTCAACACTTGCTAGGGTTAATTGGTATGTCTTCATCGTGAACCATCCTAAAAACAATTGAAAAAGAGGTCCGCAATGGAACCAATGATGCAGCCTAGAATTTACTAGTAATAGCCTGTGCACGCTAGCACATCAATCGGCCTATACCGAGCACTCACTTGAAGTGCACAAAGGTACCATGCCCCTCTTTAGGGTTGTTATTATAGGATGTTATCATGATGAGGACTTAATGCATTCGAGATCCATAATACAACATTTTACAAAGCATGTCCAGATCTAGATCTAAAGAGTAATAGATTTAAATAATAACCATAATGAAGTGAATCATGTAAGAATAGTTACACTCATGATTAATACCTTGATTCAACCAATACACTCCATTATATTAAACATAATAAATACAAAGAATATTATTACAATAAGTAATACCATAAGCTCATGCGCGCATCAGATCTGGTAATATAACCTCATAGTAATTTAGTTCTCACACATAGTGCTATACTACGTAGATCACTACATATTTATAAGGGTGGGGACTTTCCCTTCACCGCTTACATAATTCCCAAAATAGGTCGCATGTTGATAATAGCCATGCACCTTTACAATAATAGCCCATGTGCAAGTGCACTAACAATAGATATCTTCTGGTTAATTGACAATAGTAATTATATTATTATCCCAAACCCATGCAAAGCACTTAGTAGCCACTCTTCCAATAATATCCCATATGTGTCGTGCACGTCTTTATATGGCGTGTGTGCTCTGCGCACACTATCTCAAAAATAGCCGTACATGTGTGAAAAACGGCTAAGTCCCAAATCTAACCTTGTCTTTTACATGCGTGTCCTTTCCTATCCATCCGTGCCTTTGACTATGCTTTACTCCCGCACACGAATCTACATTACGCCCTCTCTTTCGTATCATACTCTTGTCGACTCAACAAGCTCAATATTTGGTTGGAAAGATTCCAAGATCTGAGAATCATGAGCACAACTGATGAGAAGATTATACTCTCTCACAAGATCTTTGATGATTCCAAGAATAATCTATATAATAATTGGGTCTATAGTATTGAGTGGAAGATTATATTTCTTGAAGAGGCTACCACTAAATTGAAGAACATGGTGTAGAAGGAGAATGATTCAAATCAGAGATCTTTGTTGACTTGTTGGCTCTTCAATGTCGGGTTTTTAAGGACAAATCTATAGAGAGAAATTCAGTGGATAAAATCAAGGCCAAATTCAATGCATTAATCAAAGAAGATTTGTTTAAAGCTGAATCAGCTAACAAAGATAAGATGGAATATCTCTCTGAACTACATAATGTTGTGGTGGAAGCCACCAAGGGTGTATTGCAGAATGGTGGAATCGCTAAGGAAATGGAATACTCCCTAGGTAGGTGGTTAGTTTTTATGTCAAACATAGTCATTCCAAAAGTCATGGAAATATATAATTTTGTATCCAAATTCCAAGTTCATGTCCTCAAGATAATGATTGTAATTGTGTCATTGATTAATGTTCCTTCTTCTAGTTCTTAGTATTTTTCTTTCTAATGTATATTTTGAAGTTAGCTTTATTATTTGAATGTGAAATTGTAAAATAAATCTAACTTATGTAATTAATTAATTAAGTCTTTAGGAATTAATTAAAAGATAGTTAGAAATTTGGTTACAACCACCCCTCGGCCGATATAAGGCTTATTTTTCATTGTAAATTGGATTAGATATTGGTGTTCCTAGATGTAGATACAAATTTTTTATCAATACAAAAGAGGATGCTTTCTCTCCCTTATCTGTGTTCTTTCCTTTTCCATTTATTGAATCTTGTGAATGTGAGGATTAATATATTTGAATCTTGAAACTTTGTGTTCAATCCTTTGAATATAGTGTGAAGAACTTTGTGTCTATTTGCATTTATATTTCATGGATTTTCATATGTATTGACTCACATGTTCTTTAAATCTCTTGCATGCATTAGTAAGATATGATTTTGCAGTCTCTATATCTGAATGTGCTACCTTCTTCACTTCTTGTCTTACAATAGTGAGTAATCTTGTATAACTAAGGAGAATAATTGTATTCTTGACTGGTGGATTAGATTGAACTTTGTGTCCCTAATTCACTCATCTTACTCATATAAGCTATTGTTTCTTCCTCTAAAACCCTACTCCATGTTCATCTTATGTATTGAGAATATTGAAAATATGGAACCATTCACCACACCAATATCCTCATTCAAGTTTGATTAGATTTGTATATTTGTATATAATTAGAGCCTCAATTTTTTTGAAAAATAAGGGAACCTTCCCATAAAGAGGAGTGATTGTTGTCCCCTCAAATATTGATTGTGTCTAAAGAAAAATTTCCAACCAACAGACCCCCCTGCATAAGATGATGACAAGTTAGATGAAAGAATAAGAAGCTGTTAGGGCACACTTAACCCACCCGACCCCTAGCCCTTGTGCATGGTGTTTGGAATCTGAAATTTCTTATATAAGATGATCACATTTATGAGGAAAAAGAAGATTAACGATGATCATCACGTTGGGTAAGAGATATAGGAAGATATGTGTTGGTATCATCCCAAGAAGCATAAAATATTAAGGTAGCACATATTGTAGTGCAACAAGCTCTCGTGTCGAGTAAATAACATTTTTGGAACTAGTCGGTAGGCACAACATCGATAAATAACATTTCCACGATACACATTGGAAGTAACCCCATGGGTGGAATATTAGGTCAAACGATTGACATGTAATTTAACACTACTACAGAACGTGAAGTAGCGCTTTTATAGGCCCTCGGTATGAACACGAGGCTCGAGAGGCTTTAGCCCTCCTCCAAAGCAGAGGAAATCCTAATGGGGGTTTAGGATCTAGATCGGGTCCCCACATCGAACAAGGACCTACACCACCACAACAACCTCAACATCCGCATGTATATTATGAGATGTCACTCCATCTACTAGAGTATAGGGGATTGAAAATGCCGCCGACCATGTACAAAAGTGTGAAATATTATCGAGGCCAAGGGAATTACGGCCTCCAACAGAATGTGAGTCGAGTTAGAAACAAAATTACAAGGGTACACATATAACTAGTTTAGTAAGTATGACCCATATCGGATGATAGTGGACTATGATGCGATGTGCAACACCTTTTTAGATGATTTCCACTTACTGCGTTCGAGCTGCAAAAATTAACCAAGTACCAAGATGAATGAAGGATGAAATGTGTACGGAGTTAAGGATGACACGCAGGAGGGTGCACGTGAATGGAAACAAGGTTGAGTATGGGTGCACATACATAAAGAAAAGATGAAGGCCTTAGCCATTTTACGAGGGTAGGATAAAAATAGACATGGAGTGCTCACCTAACAAAGGATCAAAGCAAGATAACTTGGCAGTTAAGAAATGGATAATTTTAGAGAAAGCACATGAAGATCGAAGGTTAAGACACATGCATGGATTCATCTATTAATATGATTAAAGCAAAATATTCTTAAAAGATATATTGCTATCTTTTTTTAAAAGCATGCATGAATAGTACACATGGCTATTTTTAGGCATGCCTATTATTAGGAGAGTGCATGGATGGTGAAGGGAAAGACCCCACCCATATATATTTGTTGTATGCCACAATTGTAGTAGTTCTTAGTTAGGGATTTCATTTATTTTTGGTAGAGTTATGTTGTGATGATCTAGATCTAGGGTTTTTTACTTGCACGCATGGTCCGATTGCCTTCGTTACATTGATCACTATGAATACTACTTCCAGTGTATTTAATGATTTTTAAATAATGGATTATTGTGGATGGATTATGGTATTTATGTCTAAATATGGTGATAAAATGGTGCAATTGATCTTGATTATTGTTTAAACTATTTCGATCTTTATTATATTTGTTTCCAAAGTGAGTTGTATGCGATGGTTAAGTATACTTGATTGATTACTTGGTCAATTATCATTATGGATGTGCATAATAACTTCTTGACAAGAAAACACAAAGGAGGGACCTGTAGTATTTTATTTTACCAAGAACAACCCAAGGCGCACTGGCACATTACTCAAACAGATCCAAGCGCTCACCCAAAGCATGCAAGGGTACCAGGTACCTCTTTTATGGTAGCTTTCTCAAGGAATTAACATGAAAAGACATATAATCCAAATCCATAACAACCATGTAAAGATAGACCAAATCTAGATCTAGATCAAAACCATATACAAGAATGAATTAAACAAGAACCAAATTCATGTTTACTATGCAAGATCTAGTTATAAATAAGTCAATAACCAATATCCATCCACAAAGATCCATTGTATTAATCAACTGTAAAACACAGAAGTTGAATGGATACAAAAGAGTATCACAATAATTCATGCACACTCATAAGCGAGCATCATAAATATATTACAAAGACGAGTTATTGATCTCTCTACACACAAACTCCCAAGCCATGAAAATCAATACATATTTATAGGGGTGGGGACTTTCCCTTCACCACCTAAGCATCCTCAAAATAGGTTGCATGCTAAGAATAGCCATGCATTGCTTACAAAGATAACAAGGGAGCATGCAAGCTCTTCTAACAATATTTATCTTATAGATAACTTAAGTTCTAATCCTATTTTTATCCCAAAACTTTGCACATCGCTTGACCTTCCACTCATCCCAAAATAGCCTTGCGTAGCCTCCAATTTTTCATGTTATAAATCAAATGCTAGTTCCTTGCTCTAAAAATAGACTCTTCCTATATGGAATATTCCCTTGTGTGGCACCCACTCCATCTTTATATTTAGCATCTTTCCCAAAATTACCTAAGTCCTCGACCTCGTACTTTCCTTGGTGCACCCTTCTTTTTCTAAACTTCCATGTGCACCTACATGCTCCCTTTCCACGTTCCTTATCTCTTATGTGCCTTTAATACTTAGGATTTAATTCATTAACCCAACATTACCCCACACTAATTACATTTCCCCCTCATAATGGATAATCATGCTTTGTCTCTCCAAAGAAAAAAAAATAGGAGTAAAGAATAACTTTAGAAAAACAAATGAAATAATGAATAAATAATCACTGTACTCCTTCCTCTACACTCACCAACAATTTAGGGTAATCCTCCTTCATATAGGCTTCTACATCATTCCACTCACCGAGTCCCTTTTTGGCCCTATCAAGAATGTCAACAAGCACCCCATCCATCTCATCTAAGGTCAGGTCTTCTCCTTGGTTCTTCAATATTCTGAGCACATTGGTAAGGGATGAGAGCATGCTTTCCATCACATCCATTCTTCTTGTTATCTTCTTCCCAATCTCCTTGATCTTTTCCTTGTGAGGATCCCTGGCCATTGTGAGCGCATCACACTTTTTGCTACTAATACCAACCTCTCCTCATGCCCAAGAGTCTCATCTTGTTTTTTTGTGAGTACTTCATTCTCCTCAACTATTTTCCTTATCTTGATGAGGGCTTTGGGTCTTCACACATTTTTAAAGCCAAGTCCACTTTCTTTAATTCAGTCCTAATAGTTTCCAACAATGAATCATATAACTCACCTATCTTCCACATGACTTGCTTCTTCATTTTTCCTTTTTTAATGCAGGCCTCTTCTCCTTGTTTCCCGTGGCATTCTTGATCGCTTCTTGATCAAAGGTGAATGTAATCTTGTAAGAAGGACTGGTAGGTTTTCTCCATTTGTTCATCAATATCTGGATTTGCATCAATTACAACTTTTTGAGATCTTCTACAAAATTCAGTATTTGTTGTCTTCTCTCCTTGTCTTTCTTGTGCGCTTCTATTAACTATTCCACTTGCTCTTTTAAACTCTTTTTTTCCTCCATTAAATCCCTTAGCATGAACAAATTGTCAATATTCATGCATGCCACCTTAATTGATAATTTGGTTAGTGCATTACTGGTGTGCTCATTAGTAAAATATATGTCCCTTATTATCCGATGTTTGGCATAGATTTCTTCTTTATTTTTCTCTTAACACATGTACTTTCTTTGACATTAAACTCAAGCTCATCCATATGAGTATGCATGCTCCAAGAGATTTTATTTTGGGTGCACAAGTTGGCCAATTTAGGGTCCTATGAACTCCAGCCAAAAATATCCTCGGGATCTAAAGTACTTTGGAACCTAGCACAAATGATCTTGGTAGGATCATTGATATAACCAGCTATAGGAGTTTTGTAAATTTCTCCATCCTTATCCCCTCTTGAGCACTTACCTTTTGGAACATGCACCCCACATCAAGCACTAGTCCTTCACCTATATGTGCATCAATAGGCTTACTAGATGGTTTTCCTTATCTTCACCCTTCATTTACATTGTAGTGCCACTACCTACTCCACACTCTTTTAATCCCTATGCATTATGTTTCACTTCTTTCCCGAGGTTCCTCAACATCCATGGTATTAATAGGGTCTCTGTGCATGTTGTCTTCGATTTCTCACCCTCACTATCCTTAGTGGGGATATACTTGCGCCTCTTCTTTTCTGGTTCTACCTTCACTAGAGAGTTCCTAGGTGACCTCCTAGGTGGTTGTGAGGGCCCTGCACCTATGCCTTGAGCCCTTGTTCTTCTCAACACTCTCCTAAATTTTTATCCTTAGCGCCCTCTCCCACAACACCCATTTCCATCCTCACTTCTTCACTTTCTTATTTTCTTGGAGGAGTTGGCTCACGCATTATCTTTTCTCCTATAGTTGGCTGCCTTCTTCTATCATGATCTAGGCCACCACTATCTTCCCTCAGTTCTTATTCCTCCTCTTCTTCTTCCTCATGGGGAAAAGTAGACTCTTCATCCTATAATGTGCCCACAATATGTTTCCCCTTGGGAAACTTAGGGAGCCTGAATTCATTCTCAATGTACTTTCCATTTTCCAATTTGGGCTTAAGGTAGATGTATACCTTAGCCACTCCGATTTCCAATTGCCAAACTCATAGAATTGATATTGATATCATCTAAAATTAACTTCTCAATATAAGAAAACTTACCTGGGTAGACATATGTCTTCCGGAGTGTATGATAGTCATAGTCTACTTTATCTACGTTAAAATTCAACTGCGCTCGTTTGAAAACTTGTGCATAGATCCTGGAAGTATCATATTGTAAAAGCACATGGGATCTTGCACCGGTGGCTCCACTTTCCATCCTTCATTCCAAATCCTCTATAAATAGAAGTGTTGATAAACAAAAAATTGGGACTTTTTCTTTAATACCAAAGGAAGGTCCTTGGGTATTCTCCATTCATATTCAAATGCAATGTAGTGCTCATACCAGATTTCTATCCTTTTCTTGTAGGGTCCACTCATGGATCCATCACATGTATATTTTGAAAATCTATCTACAAGGGACTTCTTCTCTTTAGGGTATTTCCAAATATTGTCTTTTGGCCCATCGGGCACTCTAATTTCTACAAACACAATAGACAAAAGGATAGCACCAAAACTTATCTTGTCTCCTTGGTACACATCTATAATGATAGTCTCAACAATAAAGGATGACAAGTTATAAATCACCCCTTCTGTCATCTTCTTAGCAATATGTAGCCATATTTTGTTCACTTGACTCCATCGTTCCTAGTTATTTAGCTTGGTAAGGAGGTGCACATGATTTCTAGATCACTAGGTATTTTTCCAACTTGTAGATATCCATTCCATGCCCTCCCTTCACATAAGATAGTGATTTTCTAGTTACTTCTATGCCTTCGTTCATCATAAGAACATCACTACGATCTCGTGCCAAAAATTCTCAACCCTGTCAATCTCAAAATTAAGGGTGTGATAATTCACATTCCCCACACATAAAAATAAAATAAGTCAAAATAAAATAAGTCCTCATGGACTCAGGTCATTACCATCTTGGTAAATCTTTTACGGCTTGCTAAAATATGAGAGCTCATAGAGCTACAAGACTCCAACATTTGATAGTAGTTTCTCTCTTGCATCATCATATATTGCCATGTCATTCTTTTTCATAAATTATCTTCACCACCAACAGCTTATCTAATTCATCCTTATTATCCTTAGTCTGATGATTAGTAAGTCACTTTTCTCCTTCGTTGATATGTGACTCCCAATCATGGCCCATGAATACACCTTCTGGGTACTGCATTTTGAAAATTGAATTTCGGGGTATCTTCCACCTCTGCTTCCACTTCCTTTTTCTTCCTACCCCTTGTAGTCACTCCCGGTGCTCACTTTAGTGCCATTATCATGATAAAAGTTGTTATTGTAATTGATTTGATCCTCTGCAACTCTAACTTGTGTGCCCTAGTTTCTCCTTGAACCCTAACTCATAGATTTTCTTCCCCACATGCCTTTGCTTCTCTCAACACATTTCTAATGGAGAACTAACCAATCCTATGCACAAACCTATCTCGGTTCAATCTCTATCACAACTCTATTCACACTTTCCTACGTAAATCACTCTTTAGCTTGCTCTTCAACCCACTTGATAAATTCACAATGCTAGGTGAAAATGATATCGCAAGCCCACCTTTATAACTTGGAAAATTTCCCACATTTATTTGCTCTCCACCTACCACCGTACTCAACATTAAATGGTGTTTCCATTCCTTTTTCATGCTATTTTTCCCATGCCCTAGTCATAACCTTCTATCACACTTACTACTTCTAACCAAATATTCCTTATGCACCTTCATGCATTGAAGTTCCTATCCAATATGCCTCAAACCAAGTAGTTTCCAATGCTACATCCTACCTCGTGTTACATTGTGCATCCATTTATCTACACGTGGTCTTTATTCATGAGCAATTTTTCTTTATCCGCACCCTTACGTTAAGCACCTATAAAATATTTTTTCTATTCATACCCATCTTCTAGAGGACATTCAAACTTGAGTCCATTTATCATGCATATACTCCACCCCACACTAAAAGTATGTGCAATCCTCTGCGCATGAATTCAATAGATAGTAATCAGATTTTGGCATGTGAACACGCTTATTAAAACAAAACACTGAACTAAATTGAAAAGCATAGCGAAAAGGAAAATAAACACATATAAGGTAATGCATGAAAAGGAATATAATCTAAATGAAAAAATTCCTTATTACAAACACCAAAAAGGCTTATTTATAGTAGGGCTTCAACCTACTCTGTTAAAGTAAATAAGAAACCATGTCCCATCTAGTATTTGTAGAGATGGAAAGCACCTAAATCAAGTATATAAGTCATGACATAAGGTCCCAATCAATGCACTTGGAACTTTCTAGGATGGTGCAAAAAATTTGAATCATACAAAAGAACCATCTGTCTAACTTCAATCTACTTATTTTTAATATGCATATCGTGTCATGCCTTCTGCATGACCTTTTCTATCTTTTGAATCCACCAAGAAATGGCACGCATCTCATCCAGCTACATCGGTTTATTTATATGCTCTTCAAGTGCTTGCTCATCATCCAATCTACTGTGCATGCATAATATGAAGGGAAGGTAACATGAATTCCAATTGGTAAAACATCCTCCATGCCAAACACCAACTAAAAAGGTGTGGTTGTGTTCAATATTTTGTAGGTTGTCTGTATGCCCAAAGTACAACAAAGACTTTTTCATCCCAATCCTTCCTTCCAACATCACAGATATTTGTCAATGTATGTCCCAATATCTTGTTGAAAGCCTCAACAATGTCATTGGCCTATGGGTGATAGGGTGTTATTTTATGGTGTGCCACCATAAATTCTTACCAATAATATCTGATAGTCTCATTAAGAAAATGAGTGCCCCTATCACTTGTCAAACTTAGTGGACATCCATACCTATTGATTATGTTCTCCCACATAAACCTTGTTGTCGTAGCTACCAGTGTAATCCTTTGTAGGTACTGCTTCTACCCACCTTGTAAGATAATATGTACAAGTTATAATGTAGCATGATCCAAGTCCTATGCACATGGGTGGGGAAATAGGACCCACAAAGTCAATTACCCACTTTTCAAAAGGTTCGCACTAACAATAGGCCTCAAAGGAATTTCATCTATATGCCTAGGCTTTTCCAAGGTGTTGATAATGGTCACATGCCTTACAATATTCTATATCAATCCTTGTAAATCATTTCCCACCAAAGGCCTGCTAATAAAATCTTACACATGGTAGCATTTCCTATGCATAATGTCCACCTGTAATCCCACCATGAGCTTCCTCCATAATGGTAGTATGCTCATGCTCAAGTACACACTGGCGCAAAACCTCATCCTGACCTAACTTGTATAAATCTCCACTAATTAACATGTAAGGTGCAACGTGTATAAAAGTTGTTTCTTCTCCAAAGCCTTCATTCCTTTAGGTGCCACACCTATACGCAAGAATACAATAATATCCTCTAAGTCAAAGGGTGCGTGGTTCAATCTAAAAATCTAGGCATATGGCATTATATCCTCAATGCTCTATGCATCCTCACCTAAGTTAATCCTTGATAAATGATCTGGTCCTGAGTTACTCTTTGTAGCTTCACCACTACTATAAATTCAAATTCTTGGAACAAGAGAATCCACCTGCATATGTGCCCTTACAAAATGGTCTTATTGACCAGATACTTAAGTTCCATGTGATTTGTATAAAATATGAATGGAGTTTCTAACAAGTATTTCCTAAACTTTTGCAATGCATAAATCATGGACAATGCTTCACGCTTCGTAGTTGTATAATTTTTGTTCAGTCGAGGTCAATTTCCTTACTTGCAAAGAAAATAGGATGATCAACAATACCCTCTCTAGGATGGGATAATATTGTGCTAATGGCCATGCCAGAGGTGTCTAAATGCACATGAAATGGTTTGGTCCATGAAGGAAAGAACATATAAAAAGCACATGAGTAAGTATTTCCTTCAATTTCTCAAACGCACACTTTGCGCCTCACCCCAATGGAAATTTCCATTACTCTTTAAAAATTCCTCTAAGTGCGCAACTATCCTAGTATAGCCATTAATAAACTTCCGTAATAACCCCATGTGCCCCAAGAATCCATACACCTCTCTCTAGTTAGTAGGTTCCTCTAAGCCTAAAAATAAAAACAACCTTAGCAGGATCTACCAACAAGCCTTCTTTACATATAATATGTCCCAACAAAGTTCTAAAGGGTGTAGTAAAAATACAATTCTTGATGTTTAGGAGATTCTCAAATGATGGAACCTCTCAAACATAAGTCTTAAATTATGACAATGATCTTTTACTAGCCCATAAACAATCCAATCATCTAAGTAAACCTGTAAAAACTTATGAATAAAGTCCTGAAATTCTTGCACAACAATGCACAAAAAGACTGCAGGTGCATTCTTCAATCAAAAGGCATAACTATGCATTTAATACTTCCCCACTCAATGGTGAAGGTCATATTATCTTGATCTTCCTTAGCAATCACACACGATGATATCAAAAAAACCATCAAGTAAAGGAGCATATCTTGTGCCTGCAACGCCTTCTAAAATATCCTCTCGTAAATGGCATGGGAAAGGGATCTATTACACAAGCTGCATTAAACTCCCTATAAGCCACAAAAATCCTTATTCTTACATATTTCTTTATGTTTATCAACATAGGGCTAACCCACTTTGACTTCTCAATGGGCTTAATGACTCTAGACTTCAACATCTTATCAATCTCTTCCATTACCTTGATGCACAAATTAGGATTCATCCTATAAGGACTCTTCCTAACCGAGGCACGCACCTTTCTTTAACTTGATCCTCATCTTGCCTAAAGAGTGATGTACCCCTTTCAACTCATGATAACCTCTAGGAAATAAGTCCGAAAGTTGTGCAACAAATCAATTATTTTTTCAACCTCTGAGTTAGACCAATAATCACCAATGATGGCCTCCTTAGGTTCTACATCTATTCCAATGTTGACCTTCTTCATTTTCATAGGCTCATGATACACTTGCAATGCTCATCTACACTTTCTAAGACCTCATGCATACCCATAGTATGATCAACATCCATATTCTCCACTTCCTCATCATCAATCATGTAAACTAGTTTACTTTCTCTTTTTCTAACCAAGCACGCCCAAGTTGTTCTTAATTTTCTTCTTCTTCAAAACACACCTCCAAATATGACTCACCTAGTAATTCCTGAATAAGATCCTCAGCCTTTGCACTATCTCCCATAGTCAAGTGCTTCATAATCTGTAATGCCTCATTCACCGATGGTTTAGTAGAAAAATAGTCAAAGGTATGAATCATACATGTAGTCAGTTCTTGCCAATTCCTTGTTTCTCTATTCAACTCCACATAAACATACCATGCATGCGCACACCACACAAAGTGAAGTAGAGATTATGCACCACAAGTGAAGGTGGTAAGGCCTCCTACCCCTCTGTCTAGAGTCTCTCACACTCCCGAATGTGATGTGAAGCATCGGGCCCCCATGAAATTCACATGTCTTGGTAGGCGCATTTTCTTAAGAAATATAGTAGAGAAGGTGATTCTCACCTCTCACCACTCTAAAATACTATCTCTATGTGCAATCCACCAGCGTGTTGTTGTCCCATGCAAGGTATATACCAACATATTCCTTCTCTCCACTTGATCTTTCCATTGGGCTTCCATAGTGAGAAGAAATACATCAAGATTCCCTTTGCTAGTGTACCTTAGTACCTCGTTAATGCCTAAGTGCCTAAAATAGTTTGGAATGACTATGTGCATTATGGTATTCTTTATCTCATGCCTACCCATTTCATAAGTCTCATGTGCCCAATTATCACAAGAAACATTGGTTGTATCACTCATAGACTGTGCATCATTGCATTGAATAACACCTTGTTTTGATGGCTCAAGAGCTTCACGATCTCTAATAGTGTGTGTGCATAACTTATATTAAGATCCTCCTCGCTTAATATCTCCACATGAGGTGTAAATTTCGCATATATCAATAGAATAATCAAGTGCTCTTTCTTGTTCTCAAAACTTATATATCCTTTATTAAAGCATAAAGTAGCATTATTTGCGTAACATGAAGGAACCCAAGCAATGTTGGAAAACTATCTCTTCGGTAAGTGCCAAGACCTCAAAGTCCCTAGTAAACTTGGCCCCTTGTATAGTAATAGTGGCATCCTTCAATACTCCAATGGGCATGGATTTAGTCTATTTTCCATATACAACACATTTGAATATGGCTGTAATGGTGGCCTCCCCATCTAATTCTACGCGTCTAAGGTGAGTACATTTACTTCTACACTGTATCAATCAGAATGTTACTCAACAACAATCCATCAACAACTACATTCAAAGTGATATCTTTTTCATAATCAATACTATGAGGAGGTAAGTTTGCATGTAATATTTTTCTCTCACACTCAACTCCAATGCGTGAAATATTCTCCCTTAACCATTCCCCTAATAAAGGAATGATGTTTTCTTGTCACAACATCTTATAAACCTCCTTAAAGTCATCAATATATTTTTGAGGAAGCTCAACTACTTTTTCTTGCTCTAGCTTCTATGACTACTCTTTCAAGCATTGTATCTCACCTGCAAGTTTCTAATAACCTCCATAGTTTCTTGATAAACTTCCTTCTGATGGGAAGGATTTGGATACTTTGCATGTAATACCTCTTGTTTTGTAATAATAGGTTTTTTCTTCGGAGTCCCACAAGCGCACATAACCTCAACGTGTGTAGTCACCAACACAGGTATTATCTCAGGGTTAGGTGTTAACTTTAGCATCCACTGATCTTCCATGATATGTTATACTCTAACCATTCCCCCTCCTTTTCCTACTTGTGCTGGTTGCTCATATGATCATACAAATCTGGGCATTCCTCAAACTTGTGATTCTTTCTGCACCATGAGAAAATAATGTTATGAGGGAATTCATACCTATAATGATAAGGGGATCCGCATGTGAAACAAGTCCCTCATGGGAATTCACCTCTTCCACCACCGTGACCTTGGCCTTTGAATCCTCCATGGTAACCTCTACCTCTACCACCTCCATCGGAGGGATTTTATTGTGATTATGATTATGATGTTCACCTTATTCCTTAGAATTGTTTGCAGCATTGGTCGACATACACCAATTTTAATAGCATCATGAATCGATCAATCAATCTACAATTCTTTGTATCATGAGTGGTAGAATTACAAATCTTATAATAACAAGACACATTCTTCCTAATTGTGCGTTGTAATAGGGGGCACCTACTTGAATCATGATCCAAATGATAGATCTCATAATCTGAAACATGGTGCACACTAATTTATGAGGGAAACTATTCTTATTATGTTCACCTCACAATCCATGTACTAAATACCATTGTGTGTCTCATGGGTTGAATTAGCTGACAATTTTTCCAACTGTTTTGCCATAGATGCAATATGAGCTTCTAAAAATGGGATAACTCCAGTGTCTACGCTCCCAAACACCTTAGCATGAGAAAGCGGTCTCCAAAGCCTCACAAGGATATGTAAATGTCTTATGAGAAAGTTCCCTTCTAAAAGGTGTGATCAAACCACTAAGCATGCTAGATAGGGTGAATATCATAAGGCAAATTTGATAGAAAAGTTTTAAAGTGTGCATCATACTCCCTTACACCCTCAAACATTCCTTGCTTAAGGTCCTTCAACACGCCGATGATTTTCTTTTCAAACTAAGGTTTATGGAACTCAGCTAAAAAGGCATCATGTAACACATTGTAATCTACATAGTCTGGTTTGAATCATGCTTCTTATACCAACTATGCATGTGTCCTTGCAAAGTAGTATCAAAATGACTTTCCTTATGCTCAGGAGTTTTGATTCTCTAAGCACACCATAATATTTCACACATATGTATATGATCAACTACATATTCAATTCCTATGTACTTCTGGTAGGTGAAGAGACATCTCATAATAAACTTACTGGGGTTGGTGTGGACCATGCCTAAAAAAAAAAAAATCCTATATTACCTCTAGTATTCCATCCACCTTTAGATCAACTAGATCCACTAAATCCCAAACAACATGATCCTTCTTATCCTCCCCTATAGTGGGCACATGACCATAGGATGTGTTTCCTTGTGTCCAAAAAATTTTACTTTACACCCCTATGGTCTGCAAAGTGCTAGTACTTCCAAATGCGGCACCAAGGTTTTGCACACCCAAACTTTGTCTAGATGACGTGTGACAAAAATACCTCTTACCGGACCCCCAAATAACAAAGATGACATTTTCTCCACCATAGATGAATGTACTATCTGATTAACTCTTGAAATTAATGGAAAATGAAATATACCTATTACTCTTTGAAACATGTATAGTAGCTTGAATCTCAATAAATCTCTCAGGAACTGGAACACCAAGCACAAGGGCTAGGTTGTCAAGTGGGATCAAATGTGCACCCATGGTTCTTAGTCATTCTTCCTCAGATGTGCTCTCATTTGTATATCCGAAGAGGGTTCTCTTCCATGCTTACCCAAATGGGGGAGTACCAAATTCTTTGGCTCCATGTCTTCCACATGAGCTCCAAATCCTTCATGAGCCATCTCTCTCCATAACACCATTCATTCCTCAACATCATGTTGCTTTGCCAATTCCCTCTCACATGCTTCATTAAACTTAAGCCACCTTTCTTCCGAATTCATTTTCCACTGCTTTAGGTCCACCATCTTTCACCACACCTACTCCTACCCTGCATGTGGTGGGATTTAGTTATCCATAGGGCATTCTTCCAAATCTAGAGTTACAATCAAGATCTTAATCGCTAAAGGGATAACACACAAATAAGATCCTATGGGTTCGCACAAGAACTGAAACTTGGAAACCTCTAGATAGGAATAAGTTGACACAACATACTCCAAAGTGTAACTATTCAAAACATCACTATACCAATAATATAAAGTGCACGTCGAGTAAAATCAGCATCATGCAGAGTCTAGTAATCTTCTTGAGTCCATACAATTGTTCTATACCTCCAATTTCTCTTTGATGCATATGCTACCAGGCACTCATACAAATATATAGGGAAATAGTAAAAGAATATCTCATAGAGTTCATGATACAAATGTTCTTCAACCCATATGTGTGCATCAGAATTAGGTCCAGTGTTAATTTTTTTAGCAAACTCCTCCTCTAAATTTTCTACCCAACTCTCAATATTGGCCTTCTACTCGTCCCAAAATATCCTTGCGTAGCCTCCAAGTCTTGACTTCTAAATCAAACTACTAGTTCCTTTTTCCAAAAGTAGACTCTTTGTACATGGAATCTTCCCTTATGTGGCACCCACTCTATCTCTATATTTATCATCTTGCCCAAAATTACATAAGTCCTTGACCTCATACTTTCCTTGGTGCATCCTTCTTTTGTTGAAATTCCTCTTGCACCTATGCACTCCTTTTTACGGTGTCTCACCCTTATGCACCTTCAATACTTAGGCTATAATTCATCAACCCAACAGGACTTGGTATTTGTGCATACTTTGGATGAGTGTTTAGTTCTAAATGAATGAGGTACTAGTGTACATAACACTCAAGTAAAAATAAAGACTACATTTTGGTTTCATTGTTAGGACCTCTTTTCAATTTTTCTGCTAGGATGTTTCATGCATATGGCATATTTATTATATTTTGATAGTATTGAAATCTGGGTGGAAGGTGGATAAGGCGATTTTCACAACGGTATAGCAATGGGCCTAGCTTTGATGCATGAAATTGGATGGAAGATAATATTTATCATCAAATTTATGAGACATTTTTAGTTTTTTCCTGGTAAAATTGTACTGGTGGTGGGCAACGTATACATCAAGCAAACATTGGCATCCTAGACCAATGATTTGGAAGTAGGAATATTATCAGACTCTCTTTGATGTAGATGAGGAGTGGAATAGACTTATAGATCATTGTTGGGTTGGTGTGTTGTGTAATTATACACTGGAATACATTATTTCTACGTATTTGTGCCTAGAAGAAGCTGAGTTTAAGTTTTTACGTATGCCTATAGGATATTATCTATGTAATATCCTTTTAGCTATAATGATCTTGATGGTAGAATTGGATTTGGAAAGATTACCCATGGCTAGCTAAACCCCCACCACACTGAGGGCAGGAGTAGGTGTGAGAAATATGGAAGCTCGAGTGGAAGATAGGAAGAAAGAGGAGATACAACTCGGGTTTAATGAAGCGAGAGAGAGGGAAATTGAATCGTTGATGGAGTTGAGGAGAATGATGGCTTGAACTGTTTTAAGTTATCATGGAAGATAAGGAGCCACAACATCATGCCATTTTGACTCTAGGAAAATGATGTAGAGATTCCCCACTAGATTTAGATGAGAGTCAAAGGAAAGAATGTGAACCATGGGCATGCATACGAATCAACATGTCTACCTAGCCCTTGTGCTAGGTGTTCATGATCTAGAGGTAGTTGTTGAATGTAAGTCTAGTGAAGATAATTAGGAACATACATGTAGATATCATTAATTTTGTATCAATAAGTGCATCGAATAGTAATGTACCCATGACACCATAACAGGCACTAGTGTTTGAGAGTAATCTTGTAGGATTATTTTCGGGATCATCAACATGATAAAGTATCGGCGTGTAGATGGTTGTAATAAATTTTGTAGGTATTGTGACAACATAGATAGTGGTTGTTTAATTCAAGTACTATAATTAGGACACAAGGAATTTCCTCAACTTGATTTGTAGGATGTAGTAGGTGGCACGGGAGGATCAACGGGACAAGGTAAGCAACCACCTAGAGGAAATCCTAATGGAGGTTTAGGATTTGAATTTGGTGGACAGTGCCCACAACCACCACCACAACAGCCTCAGTAGACACCACCTCAACAACCATAGAAGACACATAAAGTTTATTTTGAGATTTCTCTCCACTTTCCAGAGTACAAAGGTATAGAAGATTCAACAAAGCATGTGTATAAGTGTCAATTACTATGGCACACTAAGGGAATTACAACTTCATATAGGAAGGTAAGTCAATTTTCCACTACACTTCAAGGGTGTGTGTAGAGTTAGTATAGGAAGTATGACAACATCATACTGTGGTGGACTATAATGATTTGTGGAATGTGTTTTTGGCCAAGTTTCACATTACGTAGTTCAAAAAATAAAGCATCAACATGCTCAAATACATCAAGTAGGGTCTATCAAAAAGTGTAAGAGAGTATGACATGCATTTTAAGACATTTTTGTCTAAATTATCTTATGACATCCATCCAAGTTAGCACACACAATGGTTTTGTTGGTTATTTTTGACTCCATTTCAAAGGGCATTATCTCATAAGATGTATATTGACCCATGTGAGGAATTGGAAGCGAGTCATGCATGTTGAAGCCATCGAGAATTTTAGACATCGAGTTATTCCTTTTCTAGAAGTTTAGATATCAGCTATGGAGAAGTAGTTGGAGATGCTCTTGTTGAGGTAAAATCATAGCACCCCTAGGATGGTTGGTTCTTAATGGGGCATCCAACATGATATCACAACATGGAGTTGTCGTAAAGTGTGGGACCTTTTTAATAAGAAATATCTCTAGAGAAGGTCGGTTCCTACTCATAACCTACCTGCCACTAACTACCCAAGTGCAAAAAAACTACTCACTAATCCTAATCTAAAGTTTCCAAGGTGGTAAGTAAAGAAGGATGCATGAATGTAAAACCTACACAAAAGCGTTGATACACTAAGAAAGGATTGCTAGTAACTCTTCACGACCTTGCAAAATGGAGAAAGGATGAGTCTTGGGGAGGTTGGACAAATGCAACACAAACCCAAGTTCCACCAATGCATTAAGTGGAGGCTAGATAGATGCAACACAATCTCGAAATGTAAACAATCTTCATTCCTAAATGAGCACAACCAAACAAACCCTACAATGAACAAGAAAATGCATAGATCCTGCAAGCACAATGAGAGGTAAGATGAAGACAATAAACCATGAGAGGTTAAAGAGATCAACACAAACATAATCTTATTGCTCCATATGAATATACACAATACATTGTTGTAGTAGAAAGAGGCATGAAGCCATTACAGATCTTGAGAGGAAGGCTTGAATCCCCAAGAAGAAATGGGGTACATGGGAGAATAAAGGTGATCAATAACCTTTGTTTGTGCAACCCCTTACAATATTTATAGTATAATTGTGAAGAGAGGAGAGAGAGGAAAGGAAACCCTGAAATTTCTCAAAAACCCATAAAAATCCTTGCTTTATCTTGCAATGAGTGTTTTCAAATCTTCAAAATCTCTCTTTTCATTAATGTTTTTCCTTGAGCTTCAAGAAATGATTGTGATTGCACCTCCTATCTAGTCTAGATGTTGTAGCTTCATGATGACCCTATCTTTTACCTACCTACATTAATGGCTCCACCTACTACTTAATCCCTACCATGTTTTGAGGTCCAAAACCCCTGAAATCCCATATTTCCTTGCTATGGATCCCAAAAATACCTTTCTGATGATTGTAATTTCATGAGAAATGGATAAGTGCATTAGAAGATATGATAATTTTTATCCTAGATGTTTCATTGGGTTTTATCCTTAAATTAATCCTTTGAAAATAAAATTATCCATCACCATTAAAATCTTCATTAAATCCCCTTTCCAGAAAGTATAATTTTGTTGGAAATGACCAAAAAATGCTCGAGATATCATCTTTTGAAGATTGTCATGTTTTTAGGGTTTTGCCTACTTTATCAAGCTTCATCGAGCTCTTTACCTAACCCATCGAACCATTTTCTTACACACCAAGCTAGCCATGCCACCACCGAGATTATCTCCCACTTTCCCTAACTCCAAATTCACCTCAATGGTCAATGCAAGTGTGCTACCTTTCCAATTCACCCACTCGCTAACATGCCACTTGAGCAGCCGGTTCACATGTTGACTCAACGACATTTGATCTAGTTTGGGTGGGATTGCATCATTTTAGGATTACGGATCATGTGGTTTCAAAATTTTATTGCTCTCCCTTTCGGGCTTCTCTTACCATGATTCGAAAAAAAAACCCCAAACTCCACACTCACTTTGATGCACCATGTCACCCGCCTATTTCAAGCTTTTAGTATTTCACTTTTTGGACTCTCTACCAAGATTTCTTCAGATTCTCAACTCACTTGAATTCAAAAGAATTTACCCCAAAATGGATTTTACCATAAACTCGCTAATACCTCACCTAGCCACCACTCCATTCTGGGCTTCAAATTTTTGGCCTTTCGGGTGTTGGATGCGATTTTTTTGCTTTTTCTCAGCGAGTGCGTGAACCTCTCGAATCCCTAAAGTCTAAAATTTTTAGGCTTCAGGATTTCATCTACCTATAGCTTGCTTGGCCCCAAAATATCATCCACTTCATGTCACCTAAGCCAAGTGGCTCTTCGACATGACTCACCTATTCTATGCTCACGAAACATGGCCGAGTTGGCCCCAACTTGGTTTTCCTTAACACTTGGTCAACACACCCCCTCACCATGTCATGGCTTGATCGATCCCTCATCAAACAATAAACTCATCTAAGTTCCTCTTCACTTTGACGAATCAGGTTCGACATTCCTTGCGGATGACTCCATGTTTTGTGACTTGCCCAAGTGAGCTACTTGTAGCTTTGAGATCTCCACGGTGAACCCCACTTACCCTGTAGACCACCGAGCTCCAACTCCATTCACAGAGCTCACCATATAGCTCCTTCGACTCAGCTCACTGAGCTACTTAGAAAATCACTCCTTTTACTCCCCACCAATGCATCTGTCTAGCTCACCGAGCTATTTTTTAGCTCGGTTGGCTCTTGAGGCCAAATGGGGAATTTTTATTCGAGAAGTCATCTTAGGGATTTTTTGAAAATTTTGATTGAGGGAGATGGGGATGAATGCTTAGAATCTTAAAATGTTAATTTTTCCATCGTGGGTCATTATTTACCACTTTTTGGGATCATAGGCCATTTTTTCTTTGCAATGGGACTATAAGCCGATATGACCCTGAATGGCCCAATTTAGCTTGAATGCTTCCTAAATGCCTCAAAACACTTACAATTGCTCTAGTAGACCTTAGGAATCACATGCAACCTATTTTACACATTGTGGGGCCTACCTAGGAGCTTAAGATTAATCTAGAACCCTGTTGGACAATTTTTCCCATGGGGTTAAAATTTTTCAACCGCTGCTCTCTTCCAACTTCGTGTATGAGACTAAACGTGGTATATGGTGCACTGATTGTGAGGTTGAGGGACACACTAATGAAAATTTCCCATAGGATAGTGTATGTGTTGTTGCGGTATTGTGAGCTTTGTCATAAGAATCATGATGTGCGAATTTCCCACTCTTACAAATGCACAATTTAGAAGAAATGTCCATGTATTATAAAATTTTTGATGCCCATACCCATGATATAGCTGATTGAATGAACATATCCACAAAGCTATTGAAACAAGTTTGTGCCAGAATATTGTGGCAAATGGATCAATGGAGCAAGAAGGACCAAAAATTAAAAGCGCAACAATGGTGATAATAGGAATGGATGCTTTCAAGGAGGATATAGAGGTTGAGGTCGAAGTGGTGGAAGAGGAAGGTTTTGTGCATGGAACTGTTATACTTGTGGGTTGCCTAATCATTAGTGGCCTAACTATCCACAAAATATAGTTTGTATATGGTTTGGAAAATAAGATAAGTTAGATGATTGTCAGGACTTCTATGAGTACATGAGTAAGAACAAGAATAAATACAAAGGTGTGGGTATGTTTAAAGTACAACACATGAAGTTTTATTAGTGGATTCCAAAGAAGACACCTAGTCCTTAGTTACATCCTTTTTGGTGACTACTCATGCCGAGGTAGCCCACACATGCAATCCTTTGAAGTCTAAGTCCTCATCGGGAAAGTATATATTATACATGTTACATATCCAAATGTTGCACACGAGAAGGATGTCTATCAAAAGACTATGGGAGTGATAAGAGAAGCGTGAGGGTGAGATATAATGCTTGAAATAGCAGGTGCAAGAGGGAAAACAAATAAAGAATGTTGAGATATAATAGAAGGATGTGGATGACTTAAATGAGGTCTGTAAGATGTTGCGACAAGAGAATATAATCTCATTGTTAGGTGAATGGTTACGAGAGAAGGTTCCATAAAGCGACATTGAGCGCAAGTGAAAAATACTACATGAAAACTTTCCACCACATAATCATAAGTACAATAAATAAATCAAGTTGGATGCAGTAATTGATGGATGGTTGGTAAGAAATATTCTTAAGGATACATTTACATAGGTAAATGTGCTCACTCTGATGCATGGAATCATATGGGGAGACCAACATTACAACCATCTTCAAATTTTTTGTATATGGAAAACAAAATGAGGGATATGCCTATTAGGGTTTTGAAGGATGCTTCCATTACAATTCAAGGAGCCAAGTTTATTAGAGACTTTGAGGTATTGGAGCTTGTTGAAGAAGATAAATTTCTAGCACTACTTAGACATCCTTGGTGTGATGCGAATAATGCATACTTGCACTTCAAAAAGTGATACATTAGATTCAATAATAAGGATGAGCACCTGATTATACCTCGGTTGAGGAGAGAGACACACCTTATGTCGATCCCTTGAGTGAAGAATATCTAAGCGAGAATTTATGCAAGCATTGTGCAAGATCTTGAGGCTGTGGAACCAAGGAAGGTGTTCTTTGGTGGGAAGAAGCGTAATTAGTTATTGATACTACAATTATTTCTTGTGATAAGTGGGCCCATGGCACATATGATATAGTTGGGAAAAATATGAAAGGATGCATGACCTAGATGATCAAACTATGTAGGGTTAGGTGCATGGAAAGAGTTAAGTTACCAAGATATCTTGGTAAGGAGAATCCGAATCATTATTACACACAATGGAGGATCACTTGAAAAATGAAGGAAATCGTAGGAATGTTTTGATTTACACATTATGCAAGTATAGTAACATGTTGATGGGAAACAAATAGAGATAACTTGTTGGGATGTCTAGAAGTGAGAATCACCTTCTCAACAAGATTCACTTAGAGTAATGCACATACACATATTTGTCAATATCATGGGAAGAATCCAGCTTTGGTAAATGTCCATAACTTTGAAATACTATGGACACAAGACCTAGAGGATTTAGTGCCATCTATGTGGGTGTATAAATTTTATTCCACTTTGTGCATTTGAACACTGTGGTATTTCCGATATGAGCTGAAGAAAGAAATGAAAAGATGGGAAGATATGATCTGTAGGTATTGTTAAGAATTTTCATTACTTTTCTACTAAGCCTCTAGTCCATGAAGCTTTGCAAATCATGAAGCACATCACATTAGGGATAATACAAAAGTAAAAGAAACCATTCTTGAATTATTTGGTGAACTTTGATTACGTGGCATGCCTGGACACTAAAGAGATTGATGAGATACAATTGGGATGCATTTGGAAGGAGAAAGAAAATGTGGAAATGGTGTACCTCATTGATGATGAAGAGTTTGAGAACTTGGATGTTAGCCATACAGAAGGTGCACATGAGGTAATAAACCTTACGGATGAAAAGGCACACACATACCATGTGCCCATGAAGATAAAGAAATTTAATATTGGTATTGAAGATGCACCTAAGAAGGTCATTTTTTTATTGGTTAGAACATGAGGTAGCAAAGATCATTGAGATTTTGCGTGACTTCTAAGTTTTTTTTTCCCACGAGGTTACCATTAGTTTTTAGAGTGCACCCATCATTGGGAAAAATGAATATTAAGTTGAAGGAATGTGTGCGTCTAGTTAATAAGAGGTCTTATAGGATTAATCTGAATTTGTGCGTAAAGGTAAAGGAAGATATTGATAAGATTCTTAAGTCTTGTATCATTGAGCCCGGTGAGGAGTCTGCGAGAATGGGCAAGTCTTATGGTTATAAGTATAAAGAAGGATGGAACAATCATGGTTTTTGTGGACTATAGAGAACTTGATTTCACATGTGTCATAAATCCTTTTCCCACCCCATTCACAGAGGAAATCTTGGAAGGATTTGTAGGGTGCGAGATTTATTATTTTACAAATTATTTTTCAGGATATCATCAGTGCACATTACACCAAAATACCAGGAAAAGATAAATATTGTTAGGTTAATTTATGAATTAGATAATTAATTATTAATTATAATAATTAATTATAATGTTATTTAGAACCATATTTTTCATTTAATCACATATGATTAATTGTTTGGTAGTTTAAACTTTTTATTTGTCTCTACCTGTACACGGTACATATTGTTGCACTGTTATTTGTATTCATTCAAATATTTACAAAATTATTGTTACACTATTGCAACAATATTTGTACCTACATTATTGTACAATTCCTATAAGAATTGCAACATTCTATTATACATGTTAATGATTTCACATTAATAAAATTATACATGCTTCCATCCCTGTTTATGAAATTACATTTGGTACCAGGCTGGTTGAAGCTCCTGGAAAGGTTGGAGAGAGTTTACAGAGGAAGGAAAAGTTTTGGAGAAGAAGTCTGCTTCACAGGAGAGCCAGTGCTACCTCCCATAGCTTCCCAAAATCCTCGTAGTCCCATAATCTCTTGTGTGATCTCCAGGTAAACATAAAGAAAATAATTTTTTTCCTTGGTGCTCTTTGCACCAAGAAAATTTGTTTCTAGAGCTAATACATATACAAGAATTAAAAAAAAATCATTTTCCCCATCATGGTTTTTGTCTCTAAATTTTTAGTTACAGATAATATTATTTGTACTATCAAATTTGGAGGATTGTGTTCTGAGTGAGTCCGCTTTCGTTGAGCCCTCACCGACTCTTGATTGACCTCCTAGACATGTATTTCATCGAGCTTTACATTTTGGAGAGTGAGTTGTTGAGTTACATTATTGGCTAATCCCACTAACTATACAACCGATCCATGTGGACTCCTCTGCATTTACATCAACATAATATTGAGCTTGCATCGATCGGGTTGGATTGTTTAAACAATGACAAGCCGAGTTATCGTTCCTTTGGATCGAGCATACCAAGCCATCCCCTTCGAATCTCAAGATAGGCTTATCAAACTGAAACCGAGCCACATATTAGCTTTCAATGGGTAAAAGAACCTATGCGAGTTCACAAACAGCATTTGTGTGAGTTGATTGCAACATTTGAAGGCCTTCTCCCAACACCATCAACCCTATACACGATGTATTCTTCAACAACACAAAGCATCAACCTTCTCAAAAACAATAACTAGATTATCAAAATCATTTAGAAGCAGCCAAATCCGTGAAAATCTCCATCCATGAGACCTACACACAAGTAAACAAAAAAACAAGAAATGACAACAAAACAAATAAAGGCATTTTTATTTTTGCAAAGAAGGAAACCCTAAAACACGTTCCGAAGCCACACGGATCCTCCAATCATAGTCCACGTGGATCTTTTGTTCCTACCAAGTCACATTTCAACAAGTCAGTCAAGTTTCCTTTAATTTAAATACAATTTGCTTCAGTTTGTTACCCAAAAGCACAAGCGATCAAGCTAGTAAGATTGATCGACTTAGGTAGATGAGGTTTGGGGTTTAATCCCCACCCCAACTCAATTTTTAAACCAATTGGAACTTGGCAGAAAAATTGGTGAAACCAAAAATTTAGAGGTCCCTAAAACCCTTAGTTATGACTAAATAGGATTCTAAAATTTTAGTGAGAAAAACCCTATTTTAGGGAAAAAATTGTTTTTCTCCTAGACCTCTTATTTTTTCATTTCGAGCAACTTTTTCTAAAGGAAGTATACCTAAAAATTACATTTTCAGCTAATTTTTTTGTGTAGTGGGTTATTTTGGGCTCTGGAGACTACGGGGCACGTAAACGTTTTTTTGCTTGTCATTCATTTTCTTCAAAAAAATTAAATGTAGTTGTATGATTCAATATATTGTACTAATTTGCAAGTTACCATAGTCAACCGTAAAATTTGTAACAGTTCATAAACTCGGCAAATTATTGTACAAAAAAATAAAATTTGGTTCAAAAACACTCACGAGATCCTAGATCTCATTCCCAGTGTTTGGTATATAGAGTGCCTTTGGGAAGTGCTTACGGGTAAATGCTTTGCGAATACTACTGCAATTAACGCCTAATATATTTGCAACAACGTCATATGGGCATCGAACCTTTAAATCAATAGGGAGGAATAAGAAAACATTGCACACACTATGAGCCATCCCATCCGTCTCGTGAATGATTCCAAGGCATAAATCTAGACCGAGAAATTATCCAAGTATATAGAAGTTACGCATGCGTGTATGAGGATATTTCTTTGAGTGGTGTTAATTCACACAGACCCCTATTAGTACTATCTTAGTACCACATATCAAATTCTTTCACGTACATTAATGCCTCTTTCACATACCACTGGGTATATAAAAAGGGAAATATTCTTCCACATATTAATTGATATATCGAAAGGGCGCATATATAGAAATTTTCAGTGTATCGGATGACGGTATATAGATTGGGAGACCTTATACCTAGAGTGATAAGAGCCTAACCCTATCAGTGATTTCTACAAAATGGGCACCAATGCCCCCAAATTTTTCTTCCAGATTCACAACTACTCAAAGGAAACAACTATGCTGCATGGAAGACAAAAATCAAGACACAACTTGAGTTTGAAGAGATCTGGCATGTTGTGAATGGTACTCTGACCAGATCAACTACTAATACAACACAACAACGATAGTTTGATAAATCAGATTAGAAGGCCAAACTCATCATCTTGTTTGGAGTGTTTGATGATGTGTAACCCCACATTCAAGATGCCAAAATAGCCAAACAAGCATGGGATAAGTTGAGCATGATGTACGAGGAAAAAAATAATGTCATTCTGAATTTGAGTCGATTACACACACTAAATTTCAAGCAAAATGAGAAAATTGATTCTTTCTTGAGAAGAGTTGCAGAGTTGAGGGCTTCACTTCTAGCCCTATGAGAAGTGGTCACAGATGAAGCTATCATTCCCATTGTCTTGAGATCTCTCCTTATTTTTACCGCATTTTGTAATAACACTAAACTATTCGATATGACAATTAGTTTTGACAAGTGGTAAACCTACCTAAACAAGAAGAAGCTATGTATAATAAGGATGATGAAGAAGAATGAGACACTTTCTTTGCATCAAAAATGGAAAGGAAAAGGTAAAGGAAAACCTAATTCCTATCAAAAGTCCCAAAATCAGTATCAACATCAAGGGGACAATCAACAGAAGAAGAAATGTCCAATTTGTAAAAGAGGACATGACTTAAAATATTGTTGGTATAATACTTACAAGAAAGGTTCATCAAGAAACTCGGACCTCCACAACAACAATCTCACAAGGGACATTCTAACTACAATCAAGGGTAGAAAAAGGGTAACTAGAAAAGAAAACCCTATCAACAAGGAAATATTATTGAGCAACAAGAACAATCAGATAATGAAGACTACTTGTACACTTCTCGATCAAGTGAACCTTCCACATCATCTAGTGATGTTTTGTATGTTTATTCGAGAGCCACTTGACACATGACTGGCCATAGAGACTGGTTTACTTCAATGAGGGACATGCCTTCGATGGGTGATGATTCTTTATATACAGATTCAGGATTGGGAACATTTATCTACCCCTTGGTTCATGCAACTGTAGACTATTAGATGTCTTATATGTCCCTGGGTTGACTAAAAATATGTTGTTAGTCAGTCAAATCCTAGATCACAACTTAAAAATTGACTTTGATAGTCATTCCGACAAGAAAACATGTTTAATTCGATACAAATCATGAGGATCAAAAATAGTTGCAAAATCCTCTAATGTGGGATGCATGTTCCAACTTGATTTTGTCCACGAAATGATCGGCACTTGTGGCTAAGAAATCTACCTCTACACGGTTGTGGCATCAAAAACTTTGTCATGTTAGTTTCAAGTATCTCAAGACACTTCACCGGCATAATATGGTACAATCTGTTTAGAAGGATACATACAAGTGTCCTCACTGCCTAGCAAGTAAACAACACAAAGCTTCATTCCAGAAGAGTACTTTTCAAGATCATGGTAAGATTGATCTGGTTCATACCAATCTTTGCGGTCCAATGCAATCAAGTCATTCTAGATTTTAGTACTTCATGCTTTGTGTTGATGACTATTCAAGAAAAATGTGGATTTTTGTCTTCATAAGAAAAGTGAAGCTTTTGAAACCTTCAAGAAGTTCAAAGTAGTTGTTGAGAACGAAACTAGTCATCACATCAAAACTCTCCACTCAGATCAAGGGGGAATTCACCAGTAATGAGTTCAAATACTACCTACAAGCTCATGGGATTCATCGAAAAATGCCTCTTCCACACACACCACAGAAAAATGGTGATGTTGAGAGAAGAAACCGTACTATTATGGAAATGGTGCGATGTATGATCAATGACTCGGACTAGCAAAGACCTTCCTGGAAGAAGTAGTAAAGACAACAAGTGTATTTTTAAACAAAGTGCCCATAGTTACTCTTAATGGAGTAACACCACATGAAGCATGGTCAAAGAAGAAACCATCTTTTGCATACCTCAGAGTATTCGGGTGTAAAGAAAGTATGCACATACCCAAGCAAAATAGAAAGAAATTGGATATGAAATCACAAAAATGCATATTCATTAGGTACAGTGAAGAGAATCTTGGGTACAGATTGATAGATCCAAAGACTAGGAAAGTCTACACCAGTAGAGATGTTGATTTCTTTGAGAAGAAGGAAGAAAATTCTCCTCCTCTAGACTCACCTGATGTAGATTCTTCACCGGTTGTAAAACATAAAGTTGATTTTCTCATAGATGATGGGGATGATGGTGGTGATCGATAGAACCATGACCCATGGGAACAATTCAACGTATGCCCAAGTGGTATACTAGCACATTACAAGATGCAATAATGGATGTTCCACTTGGATACATCCACCCTGGACCATGGACTCGCACTAAAGTAAGAGAAGAAGTTAAATTTTCTTTGATGAGTAGAGTTATTGAATCTGATGAGCCCTCTACAATCTAGGAAGCCCTACAATAAAAATCTTAGAAAGATGTCGGGGACTCGAATATCGAGTTAGTAATGAAAAATAACACTTGGCATCATGTCAATCTTCCACCAGGGAAGAAATCCATTAGATGGAAATGGATATTCAAAATGAAGTACAAAGTAGATGAGACAATAGACAAATATAAATCGAGACTAGTAGTAAAGGTGTATGCACAAAAATAAGGCATTGATTACAAGGAGACATTTGCTCCCACAACTAAGATCAAAATGATCAAGATGATCTTTACTCTAGCTGCACATTTTGGTTGGAAAGTCCATCGAGATAAACGTAAAAAGTGCCTTCCTCAATGAAGATTTACAAGAAGAAGTTTATATGACTCAACCCGAGGGATATGTTGTACCTCGTCAAGAAGTAAAGGTATGCAAACTTAGGAAATCTATGTGTGTCCTCAAATAAACACCCGGGTATGGTACATAAAAATTGATGAGAATCTCGTACAACATGGATTTGTAAGAAATCCATATGATCCAATTCTCTACCTCAAAAGCAAGGGGGGAGATTGTGATTGTAGTTTTCTATATTGACGATCTAGTCATCATTGGCGTTCAATGAGGATGATTGGTGCAACAAAGAAAGATCTTAATCGATCGTTTTACATTACAGATCTTGGGCTAATGCACTATTGTTTTGGATTGGAAGTATGTGAGAAAGAGAATCAAATTTTTGTTTCTCGGATGAAATATACCAAGACAACGCTCAAGAAATTCAAGATGATGGATTACACACCGATTTCTACACCTATGGAGAGCAGATTGAAATTAGTTTGTTCAGATCCATCTCCTAAGGTAAATGCCACTCTCTATTGGCAGTTGATTGGGAGTCTCATTTACCTAACCTACACTAGACCGGATATCGGCTTTGCGGTGAGCTATCTATCTAGGTTCATACAGAACCCAAAGTTTGTCATTGGAAGGAAGCAAGGCACATCTTGAGATATCTCAAAGGATTAGTGGATATTGGTCTAGAATATAAGAAGAACGACAACTTATTCTTGTGAGGATATTTGGATTCGGATCATGCAGAAATATTGATGATATAAAATTGACTTGGGTTTTGTGTTCTTTATGGGATCTAGACCAATATCATGGGGAAGAAAAAAATAATACTTTGTTTCTCGTTCTTCCATAGAAGTTGAGTATCATTCGAAGGATAAGTTGTCTATGAAGTGATATGGCTACATCGCATACTCAAAGGACGTGGAATACCACAGATAAACCGACCACCATGTACGTTGACAATGAAGGTGGTCTAAAACTTGTTCGCAATCCATTTTTTCATGAAATAACAAAACACATTGAGGTATAGGTACATTTCATACATGAGCATGTCTTGAAGCACAATATACAGCTTCAGTTTTGTCTAATAGCTAAACAATGAGCATATATCTTCACGAAGTCACTTGCACGTGACAAGTTTGAGTTGTTCAGAGAGTTCCTCTCCTCATCCCTTGAGGCAATGCAAAATTAAGGGGGAATGTTAGGTTAATTTATGCATTAGATAATTAATTATTAATTATAATAATTACTAATTAATTATTAATTATAATAATTAATTATATGGTTATTTAGAACCATATTTGTCATTTAATCATGTATGATTAATTGTTTGGTAGTTTAAACTATTTATTTGTCTCTACCTGTACATGGGTACATATTGTTGCATTGTTATTTGTATTCATTCAAATATTTACAGAATTATTGTTGCATTGTTGCAACAATATTTGTACCTACATTGTTGTACAATTCCTATAAGAATTGCAACATTCTATTGTACATGTTAATGATTTCACATTAATAAAATTATATAGGGTTCCATCCCTATTTGTGAAATTAAAAATACCACCATTGAATGGGGAAGTTTAACATATATGCTATGCCTTTTGGGTTGAAGAATGTGCCAATAGTATTTTCACACATTGTGGTGCAGGCATTTCATGACTTTATTCACAAGTTCTTGCAGGTGTATTTAGATGATTGGACTATTTATGGTTTAGTCAAGGACCATTGTGATAATATAAGGATCATGTTTGAGAGGTGCAGGTAGTTAAGTATCTCTCACAATTTTAAAAGTTACATATTTGCTACAACCTTTGGAACTTTACTTGGGAACATCATTTGCAAGGAAGGATTATTGGTAGACCCACCAAGATAGTTGTGATCTTAGGTTTAGAAGAGCCTACCAATCAGAGTGAAGTACGTGGATTCTTGGGGCATATAATTTATTACGAAAAAAATTATCAAGAGCTATGCAAAGATTGTTGTGCCACTAGAGGAATTTCTCAATTCCAAAGGAAAGTTTCATTGGGATGATGTGCAATAGTAGGTGTTTAAAACATTAAAGTAAATATTAACCACTACACTTATTCTACACTTTCTTTCCTAAAGAATCCTTTCCATGTACATGTTGATGCCTCTGGTATGACTATTGGTGCAGGATTGGAAAAATTTAGATATGGGAATGTGGATCATCTTATATGCTTTGTAAGCGGTGAATTTTACACCAAAGAAAACAAAATTACACTAAATCTAAGAACAAGGCATTATCTATGATCTACGCACTTCGTAATGTTTATAAATACTTGTTGACTACTATGTTTATTTTCTATACAAATCATATGGCATTGAAATATTTGGTCAAAAAGCTTGTTTTAGAAGGGCACCGTATTGCTGGAAAAGTGACAAGCGAGCATGGGAATCTACAGGAAACTCTTCCACATACCCGACCTCCCGAGGTTGTGCCGAGACAGCCGGTGGGATGGAATATGCGTGGGATGTAGACAAACTAGTTAGGCAATCTAATGTCTTCGATACGTACTAATGGAATTTACGAATCTAAGGCAAAGAAGGCCCTTCTAACTTGGACTGGTGTGATAGATCGATCGGCAAGGATGACTGCTCGAAGGCTCCAATCAATATCGAGCTCTGGCGTGATTCGATCTATGGGTTGTGGAATATGTGGGAAATGACCTGGGATAGTTTCGTGTATGTCTCCAGATAAGGTCATATGGTGGATGGTGAATACAATTGACTCTACGGACGATTCTCTGGCCTAGTCCAGAATTCTCTAGCTTCGTTAGCCGCTATATCTAGTAAGGAAAATTGTTCGATGATGATGGGTGGAAGTGGAGTGGATTGGAATACTAGTGTGCGTAGGCTAGTGTTTATATCTGATTGACTTATGGATTCGTTAGGCTGTGGGACTTGCGGGTCTGTTTGTAGACTCTTGGTTGTTGCGGTCCTGTTATGGTCATATACGAAATCAAGTCCTAATTCCTAGTATCCAGTAATCATATGCTTTCTTAGCTTCTATGTTTAGGACCAATAACTGCGTGATTTTCTCAGAATATCTCACAGGCGTTTGTGCAACCTGGATCCTTAGACTAGTATCTATGTCTGTGAGAGTGTCTCCTGCACCTGGCTATGGGACCAAAGGATCACAACCAAAGGTTTGTTCTCTTTCGAACCCTTCTACAGTCATGTGAATGTTTGTCTAGGGTAATCTGTAGTTCGGTTGATTTGACCAAAACGTGTATGCTTGGTCGTCTTCTATATTTAACCCTCTCAACTGAGAACTGATCAGTTGTAAATCTGTTGTTGTTTGGAAGACTTGTATTCTGAGATTTTGGTCTATGTCAACTATTGCTGTGATGAGGTTTGGTTGAGGCATGATTGGCTCAAATATGTATTCCCTGGGCTCCCGGGGTCCCGTGATTGTCATACAAAATAAAATGTAAATCTAACTGTAACAAAGAAAATTCTAACTACGTGGAATAAATCTAAAACATATATAACTTCTATTTTTCTGAGAAACTTTTTAAGAATTTAAGGAAAGCAGTTATTTAAATGTATCTAGGAATAACAACTAAATAACAATTTAAAACAAACAAGATAACCGAGTGTAGTTATTTGCCTGTGTGATTTGTAGACTTATTCTAAATAATGAAATAACTTGCTTGATCTATTTGCGAGATTCTCGATCCTACCTCAGAAGTGAAGAGTGAATCATAGTTTCTCAGAAACTATCAATCCCCACAGCTTCCCTGGCAATATCGAGAATAGAATCTACTGAAATGAAGCAATTTTAACTACTTTATTTGATATGATTCTAACTAAAACTTTGAAAGCTAGAACCTGGATTCCGCAGAACAGTGGCGAATCCGATGGTGTATGTGATCTTGTCCCCTCAGTGTGATCTCCTCGTTCTTTCGTGTTCACGTGGATCCAGAAAAGCGTGTAATGCTAGCATCGACAGAAATAGATATTGGGACAAGGACAGCTCAGAATGTAGACTGAAAATGTGAGTAGGAGAGGGATAGCGCAAGAGTACAGAGCTTGGCTTATGCAATTCCTAGCGGGATTTTACTGCGAGTCATGCAACATAAAGCGACCAGAACCTGAAACTATCATGTTTGAAGAGAAAAACCTACAACTTTAATGGCTTCCTAAGCTATTCTACTCCAATGGATTGGATAAAACAACAACACCATTTGCACAAGCTGGATATGTGGCTTACCAACAAGCAGTTGAACAATGCTAACTACGCATGCAAGGAATTAAAACTATGGCTTCTAAAGAAATAAAAGACCTGAACTATGAAAATCAAAGCATGAAAGTGAATAAGGGGCAGACCATTTTCTTGTGCACAAACCATTTATTTATAGCTTTCATTCACCCAAAGATCAAAACCAAACTGAACTCTAAAAACCATAAACAATGGCCAAACACTATTCCAGGGGACCAAAAACATAAATGCAAGCCCAAGTCGGCAAAGAAAAGCTGGTGAAACGTTGATATTTTACGTGAGTCGCGTCAAAGCGCTTTCTGGAAAATGCGTGCAGGACCACCACCCGATCAAGGCGGTGGTCACGAGACCGCCACCCAGGCAGGGCGGCGGTTTCATAACTGAAGGGCAAAAGGCCAAGAAAAGAGGAAAAAGGGGAAAACAAAGGACGGGGGCTAAGCGGGGCATGCGGGATGTTAACGCATACTCCGAGGGATTTTCGGATCTCGAACACCTTGCGAGGAGACCTGTATCATCATTGGGGCACTTGTTACACTGTTCGGCAGTACAATACCTTACAATTTTGGGTATGTACATATTGCCCCCTCGGAGAAGCGTTTTAGCCATGAAGAGGCGTAAAACGGTGGGTCCAAGTATGGCAGTCCCGAAATGGGAAGTTAGAAGTTATACCTGACACGTCTGTGTGTTGAAGTGACGCCATCCAAAATTCCCGCTACCTGCAAAATGAAAAGAGAACTCAAGTGCAGATAGATACAATAGTTCGAAAAATAAACGCTAAGAATAACAGGGAAATGAGAACGTACCATTTGTGCGGGGATAGGAACTTACCTCCATCAGCACTCCAAACCTGTGAAAAAGTCATTTAAAATGAATCAGGGCACTATATATATGAAAGTGGGCCCATTTTCCTATTCATTTGCGTGAGTTGATTTGATTGATTTTGAGCTCTGGGACCCACGGTGACGGTTTCTTGCATGAGTATAGTCGAAACGTCCGCAGCGAGATAGTGATCATGCCTCCACGTGTGGAACACCGCCCGCTAGATCACAGGTTGGTTTTCTTCAATTTTGTGTTTTTCCCCCCTTAAATTTGAAATGCTAAATTTGTTGTAATGGGGGGGTCATTTTTGAAAATGCTAGTGTTAAAAGGTCCATCTAGGGGGGCGCCTACTGGGTAGGCTCCATTTTTAGGTTAAATGGTCGTTTTTGCATGTTTTAGGATTTTTTAGATTAAAAACCCACGTGGGTTTTCGGACCATGACCCGCCGCCCGGCCGGGTGGCGATTACATGACCACCGCCCTATTCAGGGTGGCGTTACACGACCGCCACCTTTAAGGCGGTGTTACAAAACCACCTCCCTGCTCAGGGTGGCGGTTTTGCACAGAATGCAAAAGGAACTTATATTTGAGATTGCACTTGTATTTTTAGCATTTCTACGTGTTTTTATGACTTTCTCAGCATTGCCTGGATGCTAACTTGCTCTATTTTGTGTGTTTTTGGGTGTATGCAGGTGAGAGAGGAGTACATCAGATGGAGCAGAGAGAGAGAGTGTGATTGGCTCTCAGGGGTACTAGATGCCCTCTCACAGGATGAGGAGGACACACTACAGAGAGCCGGCATATTGCGCATATCGCGCGTGCCCCATGTTGCACCATCTAGTCACATCCTTTGTGACTTATTCTCTTACTGGGATGCAGATCGGAACACCTTCCGATTGCCAGGGGTCCGTGGTGAGTGGACCATTACATTAGAGGACATCTACCACATTCTGGGGGTCCCGATCATCGGGAGGTGACTTACATTAGAGACAACAGGCTCACGGGCACAGATTGCATAGTGGGCAGCATATATGGGAGATGCAGTCATCTCCACGGGGTCGAAGAAGGGGGTGAGAGTTCGATCCATTCCTTCTTTGCCTATCCCCTTACTTCGCCAGGCCATCATGGGGATCCTTGCCTCGAGATTGATCGGGGACAAGGGAGGTGACACGTTATTATACTGCTGGGGCCCCATTATTGCACAGATAGAGGGCCATGGCTAGATATACACTTGGGGAGCAGATATTCTTGGGACCACCTACCATGATCTATACAGGGTGGTCCGTTTACAGTGGGCAGTCGTTGAGCCACCCGACTCTAGTCATGAGTTGGGTTTATGAGCACTTCATCCCTTATGGCAGGGGTGTGGAGGTAGCAGATCCTGGAGCTGTTAGGGCAGCCAGATGGACAGACATGTCGGTGCTTAGAGCACCTCATCAGCCAGTTGCCTCTCTGACTACCGCCGATATGGAGGCGACACCATACCAGACCATGGCCGGTATATGGGGTGAGGAGGCCCTTACCTTGATTTCCTGCTCCACCACAGGGCAGCTTATCGATCGAGTGGGATGAGTGGAGGTGCACCCCTTTGGCCGAGTTCCTCAGTAGTTTGGTCTTCCATACGCGGGTATGCTTCCCCCAGTGGCACCAGTTTACAGATCAGTTCGCGAGGCCAGAGGGGGCCTAGAGGCCGAGGTTGGATAGTGATTACTCCTGGCATTCCTATTGCAGCCAGGAGGATAGTTCGTGCTAGAGGGAGAGCCGGTGCACCTCGGGCACCTTTGCTTCAGATAGCCACGGGTCCTGCTCATAGCAGCGATGACCCTATTGATATTGACTCCGAGTCGAGGAGTTTTCAGAGGGAGGGATAGAGGAGGAGACCGAGGATAACGATCCTGAGTGGCATGATACTCAGGATATTATGCAGGCAGAGAGGGCTGAGCAGAGCGCAGAGAAGGACACTCTAGTTTCAGAGGAGCCACTCTCTCAGGGCCATGGTGGAGAGGATGAGTCAGTTGCAGGGTGACATGTTGCCCCTGCCACAGGAGCAGCCCCTCAGTCGGCAGCGGCATCCGCGGCAGGTGCCGGCCCCAGCGACCCATCTTGGATGCCTGGGGATCCGAGTAAGTTACCCTTTCTCCCTTTTAATGTTTATTTGTAGGCTCTCCTTAGTTGTTATTTTGTATCTTTTAGTTTCTTGCTTAGTTTCTAATTCGTTTTCTCCTTTGTTTGCAGAGACTGTTGATGAGTGGCGGGATTTGATCCGCAGGGTATGTACCGATTCCCTGATGATCCCCATGGATAGGACCCGCGCGGAGCTGTCTGTGGACACTGGGGAGCCTTCAGCCAGTAGGCATACCGATGTTTTTGCTCCTGTCTGGCATGTGGCCAGGATGGTGTCGACCCTTCACACCGAGCTAGCGGGCTATAGGATGGCTGAGCGCCTTATGAGGAGCCATTCTCATGGTGAGACTGCAGCTGCTCCTCGAGACCCTGAGCCCTCCGTACATTCAAAGCGCCGGCGTAGCGGAGTCCTAGGCATGGGCGTGCACCTTCGGAGGGGTCGCGTAGGGTTGAGAGGCCACTTGGCTCTCGTGCATTTTGTATTATATATTTCTTTGTATATCACGGGCTCTTTGAGCGTTTTGACCATGCTTAGTGCATGATGGCATTGTATATAAATGTTGATCATTTATATATATGCATTCATTTTGGATCAAAATCTTGGCACTCATGGTTTCCTTTCTATTTCCAGCTTTTCTATGTATACTACGATGTATGTTTGTATGCTTTTTAGAATGTATGCAATGGAGAACAGATGATGCAAATGTTTGTTTCCTTTTGTGTATTTCATGATGCTGATATATGTAGATGTAATGTGATTTTGAATCTTAGCTTCCGTAAGCAATTTTGGATACCTCATGTTTGTTTTGCAAAGTGATGAATATAACCAGTATGATGAACAGATAAACTTGCCCCACTCCTAACTCCACGCAACTAGTAAGATGCGAGGGCTCTTCACCGAGAGCTAGAAAGGGCACAAGTTATGAGGTGTAGCTGAAATGATAGCGATGAAAGACAGACAAAGCTTTGGTGGAACCAAATAGGAAACTACAAGCTTACTCCACCCGAGTGACTTCATAGTTTAGAATGCAACTTACTTTGCGGTTTATCTAGACTTAGATCCGTAGATGGCCACATAGTAGACAAAATCTGGGTTTTTAGGATTTTAACTCTCTTGGAATTTTGAACATCTGATTCATTCGTTTTTGACTCAAAGTTTGAATTGTTTGTTTATGACTTTTAACGTTTGCTTTGTCAAGAGGACCCCCTGTACTTTGCCCCATGCTACTAGTAAGAAGCGTGGGTTTATCACCGTGGGCAAGGTATAGGCGAGTAAGGGCATTTCCATCCTTTCCCAACCCTACGTCACTAGTAAGAGACGCAAGCTCATCACCGAAGGTTGGTGGGGCAAGGAAATGTGTAAAATTAAAATTTTCTGTTTAATCACTTGTTGACTTGTTTTCTTGAGTAAAATGTCAGTATGTGCTTATTTCCAAAGAGATATACATATGGGATAGATGTGACACCATGAAGCTTCTAGAACAGACCATAGGCAAGACACCTATCCTAAGAAGAAATCAAAGCGAGAATAAACTTGCAGATCTTGGTATGGTTACCGTTAAGACTTTGTCATATCTAGCTTTATTTGATAAAAGATTCGAGATGATTTGATGATACATGAAGATGGAGAGGTATGATTAAAGAGTTTTATGCCAACAACATCATGAGTTTGTAATGAATTGCTTTGAGAATAGATTCCTTGATCACAATTTATGTAAGAAACAAGTGGACAAAATGATCTTAATCTATATGAAGATGCAATGTAGATAATTATACAAGTAGTGCTAGTTGCTTATGCGTAGAACCGCTTGAGGTGCAGGGAATTGACTGTTTCACCAAATTCCTCACCTTCTAGCATACATAAGAGGTAAGCACCATTTCCGTAGTCCTTCATGACTCGGTATGGGCCCAACCATTTGGGCCGGAATTTCCTTCCTTCGCCGGTCTTCTTGTCGATCCGGTTGTCTAGCCTTAGAACTAGATCACCTTCGTATATGTCGCGTTCATAGACCTTCTTGTTATACTGCCGGCACATTCGGTCAGCATAAGCTCTATGCCATTGTTCAGCATCTAACCTAGTTTCATCTAGGCTTTCTAGTTGGGAAAGACGTGCTTCTCTATAAGCATCTTCATCCAGAATCCCTTGTAGTGAAATGCGGAGACTGGGTATTTCGACCTCAAGCGGGAGAACTGCTTCTGCCCCAAATACCAGTGAGAAAGGAGTTGCTCCCGTTGGTGTTCTTATTGAGGTTCGGTGGGCCCACAAGGCCGGATATAACTTCAAATGCCAATCTCGTTTGTTTTCTTTTACCGTTTTAAGGAGAATGGCTTTCAGTGTCTTGTTTGTCGCTTCAGCCTATCCGTTGGCTTGGGGTAATACAAGGAAGCCGTATGATGGCTTATCTTAAATTTATTGCATAGTTCATGAACCTCTTCATTCTTAAAAGAAGTTCCATTATCAGAGATAATGATTTGTGGGATACCGTACCTGCAAATGATTTGGTTCAAAATGAACTTGGCGATTACAGAACCAGGTACAGTGGTAAGAGGCATAGCCTCTACCCATTTGGTAAAATATTCAGTGGCCGTGATTATGAAATTATGGCCATCTGTGGATGAGGGAGAGAACTTCCCTATTAAGTCTAGACCCCATGTAGAAAAGGGCCATGGAGTAGCGATTGGTTGCAGAGCTTGTGCCGGCATATGAATCTCATGGGAGAATTCTTGGCACTTATGACACCTGCGTACAAACTCTATCGCGTCATGTTCTAGAGTGGGCCAGAAATAGCCCATTCGGTGTATCTTTCGAGCGGTGGCATGGCCACCGAAGTGGCCTCCACATATTCCACTGTGAGATTCATGGAGAATCTTCTTGGATTCCTCCGTGTCGACACATCTTAGGAGCATTCCATCGAATGCTTTTCGATAGAGCACCTGCTCTATAATGACGTATTTAGCTATGATTATGCGTAACCGCCTTCTTTGTTGGGGTGTAACTCCTTCTGGGTACGTATGGTCCATGATATAATTAATGATATCCGTGTACCAAAGGCACTCAGAGATAGAGGGTTGGGTTTCGATGTAGTATACGCACTCATCTGGAAAGTCTAAATCTACTAAATTGCCTCCGTCTAATGGGTTGTCAGCTAACCAATCCGTAATGATTTGTCCCTTAACTGACTTCTGATTTACAAATGTTAATTCGAATTCTCCCATTAAGGTTATAAAATGTCCAGCCTTTTTAGACAATGACCCTTGTGTGAGGAAAGTCCGTAAATGGTCCGTTTTTACCATGACCCTCGTTTCTTGATTCAGCATATAATGTCTTAGGCGTTTAGTAGCAAAGACTATGGCAAGGCATTCTCATTCTGCCTATGTATAGCGTGTTTCATAGTCGAGCAAGCATTTGGCTGATGAAATAAATCACGCGTTCCTTCTTGTCATCGTCCTCTTGGGCCAACATACAGGCCAGCGAGACATCGGTAGCTCGTGAATATAGAATTAACGGGTGATCTAACTTAGGTGGCATTAGCGTAGGTGGTGATAATAGGAAACGCTTAACTGCTTCAAAGGCTTCATTACAGTCTTTGGTCCAATCAATGCTATAGTATTTCTTGAGTAAATTGTTGATTGGATGAATGGCGAAGCTTAAGTCCTGGGATGAATCTTCGGATTGCACCCAGTTTTCCGAGAAATGATCTGATTCCAGATTCACTCGCAGGTGGGACCATTTCGAGGATAGCCCAAATTTTGGTTGGATCAACATCTATCCCCCGTGACGATATGATGTAACCTAGGAGCTTTCCTCCTGTTACACCAAAGACGCATTTCTCTGGGTTTAGTGTGACTCCGTATTCTATTAGGCGTGAAAGAATGACGCGGAGTACTTCCGGATGGTCACAACACTTCTTGGCCTTAGCCAATAAGTCATCTACGTAGGACTCCACGATTTTATGAATTAAATCGTGGAATATATATGTCATAGCTCGCTGGTAGGTAGCACCAGCGTTCTTGAGACCGAATGGCATAACAACGTAGCAATAGGTTCCCCAAGGAGTTATAAACGTAGTTTTAGCTTGATCTTGCTCAGATATTTTGATTTGATTGTATCCCGAGAATCCATCCATGAGAGACAAAAGTTCAAATCCAGCTGTTGCATCAACAATGACATCTATGGATGGTAATGGGAAGTCATCCTTAGGACATGCTTTGTTGATGTCTCGAAAATCTATGCAGATGCGTATCTTTCCATTCTTCTTGAGAACGGGAACGATGTTAGATACCCATTGGGAGTAGTCGACTGGCTTGATGAATCCTACCTGAAGGAGTTTTATTACCTCTTCCTTTACCATGAGAGCTACTTTGGGTTTCATAGGTCTTGATTTTTGCTTAACTGGCTTTGCATCTGATTTAGTGACGAGGTTGTGCACCGCAATGTGGGGTGCAACTCCTGTCATTTCCTTATAATTAAATGCAAACGCCTTCTGATGTTCTTTGAGGATCCGCGTATGTATTTCCACTTCTTCTGGGGTTAAGGATGATCCTAATTTCAAGATTTTTGGTTCGTCATCTGTCCCGATGTTGACATCGATTGTTTCTTCGATCAAAGAGGTGTTACCCTCTTCGAACTCAGGTGGTGCTGGAGGTAAATCCAAATCATCCCCATTTTCTACTGCGTATATGCTAGGTTTTATTTGTGAGGGGAGATCCATCATGGGATTTCCGAAATAGGAAGACGAATGTGGAATTAAGGACAAATCTAGCATATGATAGGAGAGATGTAATGCCACATAGGCATTTAAGTATTCCAAAGTGGCCATATTATTATCGACATGGTCTGGGGTGGTAGATTCACTTCCGCTTGCAAGGGGATTTGTCATTGTTTTTATCAATGGTTCATCACGAATGGACACCGTGAAATGGGTATCTTCTAACTCATTGCTTGGAGTAAAACGTGATGCTGAAGTTGCTATTGAATCAGCGAGAAGATTTTTCTCTCACGGGATTGCTTCAATGGATATGAAGTTAAACGCCTTGCTTAAATCTAATACGGCTTCTTTGTAAAGCTGCAAGTGTTCGGCTTTGGTTTCGTATACCTCAGAAACCTGGTTTGTCACTAATTGCGAGTCTCCTAAGACTCTGATGTTATCAATACCAATTCTTTTGGCTAAGGTGAGGCCAAGGAGGAGGGCTTCGTACTCAGCGCCGTTATTTGTGCATTCAAAATTTAACTTAAAGGCAAATGGGAGGACTTTCTCTTCGGGCAAAGTAAGAATTATACCTACCCCCGCTCCATAATGGCATTTAGCTCCATCGAAATGGAGAGTCCAATACTTAGCCGGGAGTATAGATGTTGGGGCATCTGCTGCATTTGCGCACTCTACTTCTACCATGCAGAGGTCCTCTGCTGGAAGGGAACCAACACCTAGGGAATATCCTATGCCTACTGAATCAAATGGTAAGAACATTGGTAAATCTTGTTCTATTAACTCAATGATTTTTGCAGTAGTCCCTAATGATACCGTTTCTTTAGCTTTATCGTTGGGGGTTGGGGTTGTTTTGGCTATGCTGATAGTTTCAAGATCCGTTGTAGGTACCAACTTCTCCTCTAGTTTTGGGTCAGTGGGTTTATTAAGTTGGTTTGTTGGAAGTTCAAATTCTGAGTGCACACCTGGTCTTTTCTTTAAATCAGCTAGGTGCAAATCGAAAGGTTTTGGATCACCTTTGGCTACAAATACCTTTCCTAGATGCAAGAATCTTACTTCTTGAAATAACGTAGAAGGGATTGCCTTCATTCGGTGTATCCATGGTCGGCCGAGTATCATATTATAATTAGTTTCCCGATCTATAATATAAAACTCAGTCAGGATTGTTTTGGGTCCTAAGGTGACCAGGAGTATTATAGTTCCTATCGAAGTGGCTTTAAGGCTATCATAGCCTCTCAATGTATTTCGAGTGGTGGAACAGTTTGTTTCCCCATATCCTAGTTTTTGGAGGAAAGAGAAAGGGACTATGTTAACTGCGGCCCCATCATCAACCATTACTGTTTTACATAGTTATTATAAACCCATACTTGTAAGTGTAAGGCTGGATCACCTCGGCATGCGATCTCAGCATCTGTAGGCATTTTACTTATTTTGAATATGAATTCGACATCCTTGTCCGGCTGCCCCAGAGGGTGGATATCAAAATCTACGTGATTTACTTGTGTTTCAGGAGGTGGAGTGATGTTAATTAGATGACCTAGACCTAATGCTTCTAAAAGAGCAGCTCTGTGAGGAGGAGAGTTCTTTAGTAAATCCAAAAATGAAATGTGCGAGAAGGTCTTTGTTAGGTCACTAATTAAATCATAGGCACCCACGGGTTTTTCTACTATTTGTTGACTCTTATCTGTTTCTGGCAGATGACTTGGGCTCGGTTGAGAGAAATATTCTCGTGTTCTTGTTATAGCTTCGATAGGTAGTTCAGCGTCTAATTCTACCAAACTAACTATCTTGGGTCTCGGTTGACTTCCTAACTGTGGCACAACTGATGGATTTAGTGAAGTCGAGGCTTCATGATCATTGTTTCCTGTCATTGCACTTTTGTTTGTTCCAGTTGGATTCAGCCTGTTGCTATCATGATTTGGGAGTGGATCGTTGAAGATCTTGAGGGGAGCATTCTGAGGGGAAACTGCCCCTGCAAGCATATTTGGTGGTGATGACATGGGATCTGCCAAAAACAAATCTATGAAGAACTGTCTTTGTTCTTCTGGAAAACATTACATGAATTTATTGTAGTCACGGCATGTTCTAGTATCATGACCCCGAATTTTGTGTAAACCACAATAAAAATTGGGATTGTAATTCCTATTTTATTGGTTTGGTGTATATTGTGGCCTAAAATTCTGATCAAACTGTTGCCTATTAGGATTAAAATTTTGCATTTGTTGTTTCTGGCTTTGGTTTTGATAACCAAATGATTTTTGGCTTGGCCCTTGTATAGGATTTCACCGTTTTTGTTGTTGTTGTGGATGGTTAAAATCCACTGTATTGATTGTCGGGGTAAAGTTGTTGTTTCGTTGGTTGTTTTTTTGTGATGGAGTATTGACAACATTTACCTTCTTGGGCTGGTCGGTTACTCGAGCCGTTGTTACACCCCGGTTTTTGGTAAGGATTTTGGGTCCTTGGTTGACATTTGTGGTAGTGGGATAATTTGTAGTGTTCTGATTGGGGTGATTAACCTCCCGTTTGCTCCATATGTTTTGAGCCACTATCTATCGCTTCTTGGTCTATTCGAAGAGCGCTCTCAAGTACTTCATCGTAAGTTCTTAGCGGGAACTTCTGGACTTCTTCCTTCACCTCTCTGCTGAGAGAATGAAGGAATAAATCACATAGTTCCATCTAATCCATGTTTGGAGCACTTGCTGAAGAATAAAGAACTGTACGCCACCTCTGGATGAAATGGGTGACAGATTCGTTGTGTTCTTGTTTGATGTGCAAGAATTCCCTGATTCCTATTCTCAACAGTTTGTTCATGTCGAACACCTTAATGAACTCTGATACGAGCTGTTTAAATGAATGGATGGAGGCTTCAGGTATTCTATAATACCAGTCGAGAGCAATGCCTTCCAAGGTTTTGGGGAATATTTTAGCAACAACCCCATCCCAAGGGAGTAATTCACGTATGGCTGTAGCGTAAGCTTTGATATGCGCATTTGGATCTCCCTCGCCTTTGTACTTGGGTAAATTGGGAAGAGGTCTTGGAAGCATGACGCTTCGTATGGTGAAGTCTAAGGGCTCTTTCAGATATTCTGAATAAGTCCCTATCGCATAGTTTTCGACCATTGATGGTGGTTGCTGAGGGAGTGATGGTGGGATGGGTTGTTGATATGGCGCAGCGTATGCATTGGCAGGGGCATAGGGAAGTCCCTGCATTTGAGCAAAAAGGCCGGGAGAGGAGAACATATCTCCTTGTGGTGATTTGGAGTACATGTTTAAGTATGACGGGATATTGTCTAGTAATGGGTTGTTTGATACTAGACCGGGAGGAATGGTGTTAGAGATGATGGGCCTTGTTGGCATTCGTTGCGAGATACTGAGGAGGCATGCCTAACGTGCCTACTCCTGTGAGGAGATCTACTTGGCCAGGGTGGTATGGAGGATTGGAACTTCCTGCTTGTATGAACTGAGAATTTTGACTTGCTTGAGCAAGTTCTAACCCTCTCACTTTTTCTACTAACGTTGAAATGACTTCATTTGGTGAAGTCATGGTGCTTTTCCTTAGCGGCGTTTGTTGTATACCCTGGTGTTGTATAGGCATGTGATATCCTGCTATGAACTGATTGCTATCTTGCCAAGTTTCTCGAGAGTATTTCCTATATGTAGTGGCATAGAGGTATTTTCTTGAAAAGAGACCTCGGGTTGTATTTGTAAACCTCCTATAGGTGGGTACATACCCGAGAATGTTGTTCACTCCTAGGATAATGTATTGATTGTTCATCATCTAAGACCAGGTATGGGTCAGATTGTCTACTAATTTGTGGTCTAAGTAGCATCTGAGGAGACGAACCAGATTCTCCAGTAAACGTCATATTGTTCGAGCCTGAAGGCTCTGTTTGTTGCGTTTGAGGGGGTTGATCTAACTCCCCCGTTTGAAAAGATGAGTTATATCTGTTTCTTGGGGTTTGTGTTGACAACTGATTAGTTGAATAGTTGTCGCCCCATACTGAGAGTGAGGGTGATGATTGTCTGTTCTGTTGGGCATAGTATGCCTCGAGACCCAAGAGGGGTCTGCCATATGCATCGAATCGACATATTCGGGGGGTATATGAATACCCACAGAATAATGGGAAGGAGCGAAGGTGATTTGTGAAAGAACACGTGATACTATGACTCCAAACGAGAAAGTAGGAAGTTTACGTCAGCTTCACTAATTTTGTTTGCTTCACGTCGGGTTCACCAATTTTGTATGCTGGAAAAGTGACAAGCGAGCGTGGGAATCTACAGGCAACTCTTCCGTGTACCCGACCTCCCGAGGTCATGCCGAGACAGCCGGTGGGATGGAATATGCGTGGGATGCAGAAAAACTAGTTAGGCAATCTAATGTCTTCGATACGTACTAATGGAATTTACAAATCTAAGGCAAAGAAGGCCCTTCTAACTTGGACTGGTGTGATAGATCGATCGGCAAGGATGACTACTCAAAGGCTCCAATCAATATCAAGCTCTGGCATGATTCGATCTATGGGTTGTGGAATACATGGGAAATGACCTGGGATAGTTTCGTGTATGTCTCAGATAAGGTCATATGGTGGATGGTGAATACAATTGACTCTACGGATGATTCTCTGGCCTAGTCCAGAATTCTCTAGCTTCGTTAGCCGCTATATCTAGTAAGGACAATTGTTTGATGATGATGGGTGGAAGTGGAGTGGATTGGAATACTAGTGTGCGTAGGCCAGTGTTTATATCTGATTGACTTATGGATTCGTTAGGCTGTGGGACTTGTGGGTCACAACCGTAGACTCTTGGTTGTTGCGGTCCTGTTATGGTCATATACGAAATCAAGTCCTAATTCCTAGTATCCAGTAATCATATGCTTTCTCAGCTTCTATGTTTAGGACCAATAACTGTGTGATTTTCTCATAATATCTCACAGGTGTTCGTGCAACCTGGATCCTTAGACTAGTATCTATGTCTGTGAGAGTGTCTCCTGCACCTGGCTGTGGGACCAAAGGATCACAACCAAAGGTTTGTTCTCTTTCGAACCCTTCTACAGTCATGTGAATGTTTGTCTAGGGTAATCTGTAGTTCGGTTGATTTGACCAAAACGTGTATGCTTGGTCGTCTTCTATATTTAACCCTCTCAACTGAGAACTGATCAGTTGTAAATCTGTTGTTGTTTGGAATACTTGTATTCTGAGATTTTGGTCTATGTCAACTATTGTTGTGATGAGGTTTGGTTGAGGCACGATTGGCTCAAATATGTATTCCCAGGCTCTCGGGGTCCCGTGATTGTCAAACAAAATAAAATGTAAATCTAACTGTAACAAAGAAAATTCTAACTACGTGGAATAAATCTAAAACATATATAACTTCTATTTTTCTGAGAAAATTTTTAAGAATTTAAGGAAAGTAGTTATTTAAACGTATCTAGGAATAACAACTAAATAACAATTTAAAACAAACAAGATAACCGAGTGTAGTTATTTGTCTGTGTGATTTGTAGACTTATTCTAAATAATGAAATAACTTGCTTGATCTATTTGCGAGATTCTCGATCCTACCTCAGAAGTGAAGAGTGAATCATAGTTTCTCAGAAACTATCAATCCCCACAACTTCCCTGGCAATATCGAGAATAGAATCTATCTGAAATGAAGCAATTTTAACTACTTTATTTGATATGATTCTAACTAAAAATTTGAAAGCTAGAACCTGGATTCCGCAGAACAGTGGCGAATCCGATGGTGTATGTGATCTTGTCCCCTTAGTGTGATCTCCTTGTTCTTTCATGTTCACATGGATCCAGAAAAGCGTGTAATGCTAGCATCGACAGAAATAGATATTGGGACAAGGACAACTCATAATGCAGACTGAAAATGTGAGTAGGAGAGGGATAGCGCAAGAGTACAGAGCTTGGCTTATGCAATTCCTAGCGGGATTTTACTGCAAGTCATGCAACATAAAGCGACTAGAACCTGAAACTATCCTGTTTGAAGAGAAAAACCTACAACTTTAATGGCTTCCTAAGCTATTCTACTCCAATGGATTGGATAAAACAACAACACCGTTTGCACAAGCTGGATATGTGGCTTACCAACAGTTGAACAATGCTAACTAAGCATGCAAGGAATTAAAACTATGGCTTCTAAACAGAATAAAAGACTGAACTATGAAAATCAGAGCATGAAAGTGAATGAGGGGCAGACCATTTGCTTGTGCACAAACCATTTATTTATAGCTTTCATTCACCCAAAGATCAAAACCAAACTGAACTCTAAAAACCATAAACAATGGCCAAACACTATTCCAGGGGACCAAAAACATAAATGCAAGCCCAAGTCGGAAAAGAAAAGCTAGTGAAACATTGATATTTTACGTGATTCGTGTCAAAGCACTTTCTGGAAAATGTGTGCAGGACCACCGCTCGAGCGGGCGCGATTCTGAGACCGCCACCCCGATCAGGGCGGCGGTCACGAGACCACCGCCAGATCGGGCGGCGGTTTTCAGAATCAAGGGGAAAAGGAAAAGAAAAGAGGGAAAAGGGGGAAAAAAAAGGATGCGGGGGCTAAGCGGGGCATGCGGGATGTTAATGCATACTCCGAGGGCTTTTCTCGGATTTTGAACACGTTGCGAGGAGACTGTATCATCATCATTGGGGCACTTGTTACACTATTCCAACGAGACAATACCTTACAATTTTTGGTACGTACGGGCACATTTGCAGGTAGATACTTCTCTTTCAAGAGTTTGACTTCATGATTCTTTTCAAACCAAGAAAGAGAAATTTAGGTCCGATCACTTATCGAGAATCAATTATGGAGAGGATGCATAGAGTATTGAAGACACAATTTATGATGCGTAGTTTTTAGGTTAAACCATGCGCTGTAGACTTAGAGGATATGACATTATTTTTATGCACTAGACTCACGTCAAAAGGTTAAAGTATCTAGAGAAAATGTAGCTTGCTATATACGTGGTGCCTTATCGGTGATTGGTGGATATTTATACAATATGGGTAGAGACGAAATCTTATAATGGTGTGTGCTTAAACATGAGCGTGAATCCATCATGGAGGAATCTCATTGAGGAATTACAGGAGGAAACTATGCGAGTAATGTAAGCTGCGTGCAATATCCTTAGGTATGGCCTTTGGTGGGAGACTTTGTATAAAGATCTTAAGGCTTTTGTAAAAGCATGTGATCATTATCAGTGCCTTGGGAAGCCTGGAAAGAGAAATGAAATGTTTTTTCGACCTATATCAAGTGTGAAACATTTTGAAAAGTGAGCTATTGACTTGTTAGGACCTATTGCACCACCCACACATAGGGCTAACATGCACTACATTATTACATGCACATATTATTTGACTAGGTGGGAAGAGGTTACACCTATAAAGGATTTCACTACAACCACAGTAGAAAGGTTCCTTTGGTAAAATATTATTAGCAGGTATGGATGTCCATTAAGCTTGACCAGTGATAGAGGAACTCATTTCTTGAATGAGACAATCAGAGTCCTATTAGTAGATTTTATGGTGAGACACTATAAAACTACTCCTTATCACCCTCAATGTAATGGTAATGTAGAAGGTTTCAAAAAGATTTTGGGATAGAATCTTGTGAATATTTGTGATGTTGGAAGAACAGATTGAGATGATAAAGTGTCAAGCTGTAATTTGGGCTTACATAACCACTTATAAAAGATTGAGCAAGGCCACACCCTTTCGGTTGATGTTTGGAACAGAGGCGAACTACCAATGGGATTCTTCCTACCATCCCTGTGTATTGTGCATGTAGGTGGATTAGATGATGAAAAATATTTTAAGGAGCACATTAACAAACTAATGCTAGATGAATGATGCACTATTACGCATTGGAGTCGAGAATCGAGAAGGCATGATAAAAGGCCTCACATGATAGACACGTCAAGAATAAGATTCTTACATTTGGTAAAATGGTCATTCTCTATGACTCCAAGTTTGTACGCCATCCATGGAAGTTGAAGGTGTATTTGTTGAGACATTTTAAGTTACCAAGATCTTTGAATCGGGCGCATGTTAATTATAGGCATTGAATGGAATTTTGTTGCCCGATTACTTCAATGGGAGTAAGTTGAAGGCCTATTATATATAAATCTTCTTGGTGTTTGTAATAAGGTAGTATTTTCACTTATATTAGATTTCCCTTTCATGTTCTATTTTTTTTTCTTTTCTTTTTTTTGTTGTAATAATCGCACTTGCACATAGGAAGTTGATTACTATATATTGAGTTCATGCGCAGAGGACTATGTATACTTCTAGTGTGGGGTAAACCAAGTGAAAGTGCATGAAAATGAGATTTTTTTAATGCTTAGACATAAGGTGAAGATTGATAAGATAAGGGTGAGATGGTATAAAGGTGGGATGCTATTGTAAAGGTGCGCGAAAAACAAAGGAAGAAATTGTCATAGGTGCTCATGAATATTTATTCGAATTGAAGACCACATAGTGTAACGTAACATATGTAACAATAGGATGGACTTCTTGGTATGAAATGTTGAGGGAATATGTGTTGTAGTGCATGGAAGAATGCATAAGGATTCTCGTGGCTTGAAATTAGTATACACACCGGAAGGTTACGACTAGAGCGCATGGATGATAGAAGAGAAAAGTGCGAGAAAAAGAAGAAAAGTGTAAATAAAGTTGAGTACGGTGGTTAGGGACAATAATTTAATGTGCTAAATTTTTTAAAACCTATAAAAGGGCGTCGGAGATAGTTAATTTTCACCTTACCTTGCAAATAACTTGGATGATTTTTTCAAAAGAATTGGTGTGATTTCATGTGAATTTGAATGTGAACCAGAGAAAATCGAGTAACCCAGATCTAGTAAACATGTGGGCCTACTAGTGGAGCTCCTCTAGAACAAATTTGGAAGCTTAAGGAAGGCATACATGTTAATTTTTGAGTTTGAGGAGCTAGGGTTTATAGGTTGATAGATAAAAAAATTTGAGATAAGGCACAAGAATTTGAACAAGAGTAAATTAGGAAAGCTTGTAAGGAGAAAAAGAAGACTAATTGACATAAAGGTTAAATACATAGAGTTTGGGCACCAAGACATGGAAGAGTAACAATTTAGAAGTTGTGGTTATCACGTGACATGGCACCAAGGAAACCAACAACATGTCACTTTGAAGGGAAAAGGAAAAGGAAAAGGCAAGGAGAATCTCATGTCTAAGGATGTGCGGGAAGAGTGGTATTCAGAAATGCAATACCCATAAGGTGTAATTATGGGCTAGAAATTTGGGTGTCTAATGTAATAAAGATGAATTTCAACAATTTTAGCCATTGCTCATATTCAAATGAGCATGAAATATAAGTTTAGTTGATATGGATCTTGAGTGAGAGGAAAATGAATGATAATCCCATCTATGATGATAAGGGATACAAGTTTTGAGTAGTGTGGGAGCCCTTCAACTCTATGAGCTCCCTATTTTGGCAATCCAAAGTGACTTTATCAATGGATTATGTTGCGAGTCCATGAGGACTATGTATACTTTATAGAAATAAGTATGTGCCTTGCCACACAACTAATTGAAAGAGTTTTTGGCCTACAAAGTTCGCTTACCAAAACAACCGACCTAGATGATGATGATGGGGTGAAGATCACTACTACCACCTTGAAGTATCAACGAGGAGGGAACATAATGGACAACAAAAATTTATTTACCCTTTTGTTAGAAAGGCCACCGACTAATTACAAAGTTAAGAGTGCAACAATGATGGTCATAAGTGAATAAGTGATGACTTCATGTAGAAGAAGAAGATGGTGATGGAACTATTTATAACCTTGTTTGATTCATCATTGAAGAAATTATAAAGGAAACATGCATGGAGAGAAGATAACTTTTGGAGCTATCCTATTTTTGATTTTATTCTTAGAGATTGGGGTGTCGGATTGGCCAAATGATAAAATGTTGAAGTTCCCCGGAAGACAAGTATCCCGTGAAGAGATTTTCTTATTACATTTGTGACAATATTAATAATGTGTATAAGTTAAGGGTTAAGGGTGGACATATGGTACAAATAGATGTGCAAAACATTTGGCTAGGAGTGGTGCATTGAGCAAGTTACCCATAGTGTTAGAAGGGAAGGAAAAGTTCATCGTGCATCAACAATTGTTCCTCGACATATTTTATTTAAATGATGGGACAAATATTTCTTGGTGCAAACTCCCATTTTATTTATAGCAAAATATTTCCATGCATCGGTGGAAAAATTCTCGAAGCGTGAAAAATAAATATGGATGTAGACAAATTATATTTTGAGTATCATACATACTTTGTGCAAAATGTATTTTATCTATCTTGCAAGAGAGTGTGTATGTGGAGATAATGATATTGGATGATATCAATATTAAATATACTACTTTGGAAATTGGTAATCAAGAGGCTGCAAAAAATTATATATACTTGAAGCCAAGGATGGTTGATGGGAAGTATGTGGAGAATGACTTAAATATCCTGAAGCATAGAAGGGAAGACAAATGGTGGGAATGAAGAGCAACCATGAAGAGATCCCTCTACATCAGTAATAATAAAGAGAGGATAGTGACAAGGAATAAGAACCACATAAAGACATTGGAAAAGGAGTGAGTACCTCTGTACAACCAAGAAGTCACCAAAGAATAAAATCCCAAAGAAAAATATGCGCGTGAAAAAGAAACCCAAGGTAGTGTTAAGTGAGGAAATAAAAATCACAAAGTCGAGTGGGAAGACATTCCCAAAATGTCTCCACTAATTCATACCTTGGAGGATTTAGAAGAGGAGGAGCGTGACACACACATTGAGAAGGTTCCAAAATTGAAAAAGAAGAAAAGGACCATAGAAGAGGGATAAAGGCCATCTTGAGCCCGATCTGAGAATAATTAGGAGGATAGCTTGATGTTAAGCACAATATTGAGCACAAAGTTGAGTGTGATGAAGAGGAAGAGAATAATGAAGGAGAGATAGTTTCTATGTAGTATAATGTAGTATAATGATGATCCCTCTAATGTTTTATGTGCACGATACCAGAGTATAGTGGCCATACAGGATATCTTTTTGTTGGCCATTCTTTGATAAGAATGAGGCCCTTCTACGAACTAGAAACATGATATCATGGGAATGTCAATCACATATGGAGGAGCCAAATTTTGAGGTGTGCGAGCATTGTCAAAGACCAGGATCAAGTCATCACTAGGAGAGTCTTTCCCAATGGTTGATGTGCAACTTGCTTATAGATGAACATGCATGCAACGTGCTAAACAAATCATCATCAAAAGTGGGGATAAGAATTTTTAATAGGATTTCATGATAAAGAGGTTACATGAGAAGATCAAGGAGAAAGATGAGACTATTGCACAACTAAAGAAAAAGTTGAGAGAGGATAAGGGAAGAATGTGTTACGCTTTATAATAAGGAGGAAAGCATTGCATATATTTTAGGTACTACATACCCTATCCACACACTGCAAATGCCAAGGAGAGTATGAGACAAGGTTACATTAGTTGGATGACTTGGCATGGATGTTATACCATGAGAAAAGGAAATTAAGGGGACCTACTATAGAGAAGCTAGCCACGAAGAGGAAAATGGAAAAGAGCATATTTAAATTCATCTTACACAATATGAGGTTCTTTTTGTAGAGGCTACACAAGCTGCATACAAAGAAGAATTTTTTTTTGACCAGTTTCAATTTTTTAAACAAGTAGTGAGTATTCTCACTTCAAATGATGAGGCAGAACTAAAGGAAATACATGCCAAAATGAGGAATAATAGGGCTGAGAGGGAAAATTTGTTGGCAAAGGTGGAAAAAAGTAGGATTACATCATGATTTTTAATACCGTCCTCAAAGATCGATTAAAACAACTTTTTCCCCATGTTACACGCAGGACGGATGCACTGGATGATGTTTCCAAACAACTAGAAAAACTAGTCACTAAGTTGAAAGTGAAGGTTAACACACTAACTTTAAAAGAAGTACCATACATTTTTGATGTCGTGATGATTAAGGAAACTAAGGAGTTGGAGGGCTAGAGGGAATTGGAGAAAATGTTAGTTAAGGAGTTTCCAGTACTCCTTCCTCTAAGCCAAATACATTTGATTCTTTGATTCTTTGGCGAAGCCATATTCTTTTATTGATTCATTTTTAAGGAATTTTTGAAGTCGTGCACTCATGAAGGAGGGTTCTTTATTAAGAGTTTTGAGGAAGGACAATATACCTAGTGTGGGGTAATGTTTGTTGCTAAAATTGACTAAGTATGAATAGGAATGAATGATGACGTGTAAGGATGCACACACATATAGTTAAGTATGGCACATAGGAGGGCATATGTAGATGGAAACGAGGGTTAAACGTTGGACTACGCATATAAATAGTAGAGATGAAGGACGTAGCCATTTTTTGAGGGAAGGCTAAAAATAGACTTGGAGTGTTGACCAAACAAAGGATAAAAGCGAGCTAACTTGGTAGTTAAGAAATGGCTATTTTGGAGAAAGCACATGTAGATCAAAGGTTAATACATATGCATGAATTTGGATATTAATTGGATTAAAGCAAAATATTATTAGAAGATCTATTATTAGTTGTTTGTAAAAGCATGCATGTATAGTATGCATGGCTATTTTTGGGCACGCCTATTATTAGGAGAGTGCAGGGGTGGTGAAGGGCAAGACCCTGCCCCTGTGTGTGTGTGTGTGTGTGTGTGTGTGTGTGTGTGTGTGTGTGTGTGTGTGTGTGTTGTATGCCATGATTATAGTAGTTCTTACTTGAGGATTCCTTTTATGTTTGGTAGATTTATGTTGCGATGATATAGATCTAGGGTTTATTTCTTGTGTGCATGGTACACCGCTTGTTACATTGATCACTATGTATACAACTTCCATTATGTAATAATTTTGATATAATGGATTATTGTGGATGGATTATGATTGTTGATATGTCTAAATATGGTGATATAATGGTGCAATTGATCTTGGTTATTGTTTAAACTATTATGATTCCTTATTATATGTGTTTCAAAGTGAGTTTATGATGGTTAAGTATACTTGATTGATTACTTGGTCAATTATCATTATGAATATGCATGCTAAATTCTTGACAAGAAAACACAAAATGAGGGACCTAGTAGTTACACACGCTTCGGTGAGCATTTATTCTAACTAAATGAGGTGCCTATCACATAGAACTTAAGTCAAAATAAAGACTACAACACTCAACAATATTAAACAAGTCCTATCTCGAGAGTGTCGGGAATATGATGCACGATTGAATACTCTTTTATCTAAACTATCGTATGACATTCATAAAATTCAACATGCGCAATGGTTTTGGGTAGATTTTTAACACCACTTACGAGGTATTTATCACATAAAACATTCACAGACTGCGTGAGGTGCTCGAGGAAGCATTACGTATAGAAGCGGTAGGAAGTGTGCACAATGGGGTAAGCTCGTTCCTCAAAACCATAATACAACCATGACTACCTAGTTAGATAAGTTATATTCTAACTCAAAACATGACACCCATGAGTGGAATTTGGTGCACAAAATGTGATGTAGATGGGAACACAAAGGATATCTATCGCACAAAAGTGTGTTCACACTATTATCACTTACAATATATGCCATAAAAATGATGATGTTAGAGACTTTCCACTTTTGCAGCATGCCACATAGAAAAATGTGTCAATGTATTACAAGATTTTTGATGCACACACCCATGATGCAACTAATTACCATCTAATTTACCATATTTGTGAAGCTTTTGATACAAGGTTACATTAGGCTAGCGTAAAAGTAGCTCCTAGGGACATGAATGAGAAAGTGAAAATAATATAACTAGACAGATAACAACACAAGTAATAACAGAAATGGAGGTTATAGAGGATATTACGGAAGAGACCGTGGAGGTCATAGAGGAAGTTTCAACCGAGGAACATGTTATACATGTGGATCACCAGACCATTATCGGCGAGTGTCCCAAGAACCAGTCTTGCACATACTATGGAAAGGAACACAAAGTGGAAGATTTCCCATACGTATACACACATATGTGTAAAAACAAGAAACATAGGGGATCAAAATGATACATGTTGAGTGCTCCATGAAGGTCCAATGGTAACCTAATAATTTAGTTGTAGTAGAACATAAACCATTATTGGTTAGTACACGCACTGAAGCTTCACACATGCGTGAATAGGGAATATCAAATCCATTCATTATATGGGATGAGAATATGCAACCAAGTACATATATAGATGTAGGGAAGTAAAAGGAAGTAAACTAATAAACCATGGGATTGATTAGAGAATTATAGGGAGAGATATTTTTCCTAAAGGAACAAGTGTAGGATAGAGAGTGCAAAAATAGACTAAGGTACCGAGAAGGATGTGGATGACCTCAAGGAAGTATGTATAATGCTTAGTAAATAAAATATCATCCCTCTATTAGGGGAATGGCTATGGGAGAAAGTACCACATGAAGGAACAAAGAGGGATAGACAAATATTACATGCTAATTTTCCACCCCAGGACCATGAATACGATAAGGAGATTACCTTATATGTAGTTATAGATGGTTGGTTGGTAAGTAAAATTTTGATTGATACAAGTGTAGAAGTCAATATCCTTACATTGGATTCTTGGAATTGAATGGGAAGACCACCATTGTAGCCATCTTAAAGTGTGTTGTACATGGGAAAAAATGAGGGAAAATCCCATTGGATTCTTAAAGGATGTAAGAATCATGATTCATGGAGAAAATTTCATAGCAAAATTCGAGGTAATGAAGTTAGTGAGAGGCGAGAAAACTCCATGCCCTACTTGGTCATCCTTAGTGTTATGTAAACAACGCAGACATGTGCTTATATAATTTACATACCAGCTTATATAAAAAGGAAGAATAAGTGGTAATCCCGATGAATGGTACCAATATTACACCTTACAAAAAAAATTCTAATGAACATGACCTCAATCAAACATACACACGAGACAATGTGCACGGTCTAGAAAATGTTGAACCAAAAAAGGAGGGAGTAATTCATTGGTGAGATGCACATTCTATAACCCGACACTACTAGTACTTGCTTGTGATAATTAGGATCATTTTACTTATGAAATGGTTGGTCATGAGTGTCATGGAAGAGTAACACAGTGAACAAGACATGAATAGTTAAGCAACTCATAAGAACGACACCTTTGCCAAGGTATACTAGGGAGGAAAATCCTTAGTCTTTCTTATGCGCAATGGAGGAATAATTTAAGAACAAAGGAGATAGGAGAAACATGTTAGTTTAATACTTGAAAGGAATAGAGGCATGATAGTGGGATATGCACAGGAATAATCTACTTGGACAACGTAAAATAAGAGTCTCTTTATTGAAAAGGTTTTTTAGGAATAATCTTCCCTCTCATATACTAGCTTATGATCAGAAGATGTCCCCTCAGGGTCACATACATATATGTGACAAGAGTTGGCTGCAAGTCCTTGACATGTTACCACCCTCATTTTGGGTTCATAAGTTATATTCTACATTGCAAGGATGTGCACGTGTATGGTATATACATGTGGTGTTGAAGCAACAAGATAGAGAGTTGGAATAACTTAACCTTAGGTATCAAGCACACTTTGATTATTTTTCTACTAATCCTCATGTCCATAAGGCATTACATTTAATGAATTACATCACATTGGGAGATAACACGAAGGAAGGGGAAATCTTGACATAGATGTATGATGAAAATATACCCCCTGAAGTGTATGTGAGTGATCACATAGGATTGGATACTAATGAATTTATTATGGAGCATGCCTAGAAAGAAAAGGAGAAATTTATTTAGTGTGCCTAATTGATGATGATGATGTTAATGATATTAATATAGAGCATACATAAGGTGAGTGAGAATTCATGGATATGGTTGATGAAAAATCACACACATATCATTTTTTCATTAAAGACAATGAAAGTGAATATTAAAAGCGAGGATGCACCAAAGGAAGCGGTGATTGGCGATTCCTGGTATAAGGAAGAAGTTACAAAAAGAGTTTAATTATTACATGACTTCCAGGTTATATTTCTAAGGGGATACCATGAGTTTAAGGGCATCCATCTATCACTCAAGGAGATGAATATAAAACTTAAGGATTGTAGTGCCCACTTCCCTTTGACACTTTCAGATACTGATCTTGATATTGTTGATCTTATTATGGACACTATTATGTTTTGTTTTAGTATGATGGTTAGATGTTAGGTCATGGATTATTATTGATCTAGATTCAAGATTATGCATGATGGTTATTAGAGACATTTTTATATGTGGATGATGATATATTGTTTGACATGGACATATTATAGATGTTGATTTGGACATATGACATTGGATATGTGGAGTAGACCTAGTATGGTAGATTATTGATGATGATATAGTTGATTAATTAATTGAAAATGATAGTGTTGATTTCTTGATGTTGTTGTGATTCACATGTTTAGATGATCTTGAAATGTTGTTTATATCATTTTGGATGTTTTGATATGGCCACGAGGCCAAAGGAGGTATTTGCATTTTTCAGGTTAAAATATCACAACAATTTCAGAGGATTGGAGACTAACCATATTGAAATTCTAGGTGAATTCAACAAGGTCACCATGATGACTGTTGTGTGTGTGTTGTGTTTTTCTAGGGATTCCCATGGGGGGGATTTCCATTAAATATGAACATGAGTTTTTGTATTTTATTAATGTGATTTCTTTATTAATGTGGCATGTGTTTATTTTGTGATGTGTTGCCCCTTTTCATTAGTTACTATATATGTTGTATTAATGTTGTGAATAATCATGTGTTAAAATAAATAAATCAATATGTCATAAGAATGTAATTAATGAAGTTGTTGATCTTAAATGTAATGTTGTAAGGGTGTGTAAGAAATGTTGTAAGAAATGTGTAAGAAGGTGTAAGAGATATGTAAGAGAATGTAAGATAGATTTTGGAGTGAAAGACACTTCATCCTCTTAGGAATTCGAATTTGTCCTTGGAGGCTAAATTTGGAGGCTTGTGGGACAAGTTAAGCTTGTCCCACACCTCTTAAAATTATTCACCAACCATACCTATGGTTTGGAGGTTAAATTTAGGCCTTTCTATTTCATTTTGAAATGACTAATTGTAAGTTTTAATTACACTTCTCTTACATGTTTTTAATTCAATCCTTTTGGAGTATGGGTTATTTTGGAGTGTGTAAGTTAATTTGTCATTTTTATTTATTATGTTTAGGTGCATGATGTTGAATTTCCTCTTGGGGTTGAGGAAGAATGATGTGGCATCCCACATGGATCCACATCATCCTCTTCTCTTCCCTCTCCTTTAAATTCAAAACTCCTTTCTTGTTTGTGGTTGTTGAAACTTTGTTTATTCCTCTTGGGGCATTTTTTTCGCTTGTTGTTTTTGGGAGCTTGTTGTGGAAGGAGTTGGAGCCTTTTTGCATGCTTGGACATTGCTGATTTTGGACTGTATTTGGCTTTTGGGAAGCTTGTGAGCTTGGAACAAACTCTAGTATGGAGAGGTAGGAACTTGAGCCTTTTAGAATGTTTTCTTTCTCTTGCATGCATGTATGAAATGGTGAATGTGTTATGTGTTCTTGGCTGGTTGGGTAGACTACTTAGGACATGGTGTAGGAGAAGGCTATGGGGATTTCAAATGGGGGCATAAGGGAATGCCAAGGGCATCAGTTTTATTGTGGAGGGAGTTTGGATTGGGATCCACCTTGGAAAAGAAATAGCTTGCATTTCTTACTCTTGGGGGCATAAGGAGGGGTTGGGAGACATAAGGTTTATGGGATTTGATATGTTATATTGGCGGTATGATTTTAGGTGGATGCCCAATTCCAAATAGGGAGGTATAAGTAGTTTCCCCATAGTTCCTTGCTCTTGTTGGCTTGCTTGATCAAGCCTAAGTTTTGTGTGAATGTTATCAAATGTAGTTGTGAACTTTTGTTTTGCTTGAACTGTGTTTCTTATTGAATTATGCATGTGAAAGAATGTTGCTTGTTTGCTATGGAAGCCATTGTTGCCATGTGTTGATTCTCATCTCTTATTTCAATATGGTTGGGGCTTGGGGCCAATGAGGAAGGATGGCTTCTCCCTTCTCATTGGATGTCTTGGTTGGGTGGAGAGCATTTCCTTTCCCCTTCCTTGTTGTGATCAAATGAAAAGATGAAGAAACTAGCATGCTGCTATTTTGGAGCAAGAAGAATATATAGTTTGACAGTCCCTCCCTTTGAGAAAGTGCTTTTGTAATCCTTCCCCACTTGAAGTGGATGAGTTGTATAATATTTGTATTGTGAAACCATTTGTATTGATAATGGAAGATTGAAATTGGACTGTGAAATGTAAAGGAGATTCATTTTACTCTCTATTTTGGAAAGGAAATGTAAAAGATATAATATGCATTGTATTTTGTATTTTAGAAATCAAATGGAAAAGAAAAGATTGTAAATTGTATTGGAAAGGAATAAAGGATTGCATTAGTTTCAAAATTGCACTGTGTTTTGAATGTGATTTATTATTATTGAAGATTGAAACTACTGTTTGAAAAAGAAGAATGCGTATGAAGTAAAAGATAGTGTTTTTTCTCTTGAAATGAGTTGAATTTAGAAATAAGGCTTTGCATAATTTACTATTGAATGGTTGATTGAATTCAATTAAATGTATGAGAATAGCTTAGAAACTATATACACCCGTAAATGATAAAATTGATATACAAATTTAAAAGAAATAGATCACTGTCATAAACTTCATTCTAGCAATTCACTTTTAATAAAATGAACAGTTCAGACCTGCACTTAGTAATCAACTTAAAAATTTTATAAGTTAACATGCTAAGACATTAATGAACCCAATTTGACAAAGAAAACTCAAGAAAACAATATAACCATTGTAAACTCAAATCAAATTCTCTTCCTGGGTCGTTTTTTGTCTACTATTGGAAAAATTCAAACTTGAATAGATTGGGAAAATAAATCTTCCTAAAACACTCTAAACCCTCCCTAGACCAATCCTCCATGTTTGTTTGACATGTTGAGTGAAGGAGGAGATCTAATTTAACCAAATTGAGAAGTTGAAAATTGTCAGTTCACTAATGAAATCCCTGTAGATTGGTTTCTCAAAATTGACCACTCAAACTTCATAAAATTCTAAAATTTATGACTCTGTGTAAAGAGGGCATCGAGATCTTTCCGAAAAGTCCTCGTTTTCCCAAAACCGAGCTTTCTAGCTCAAGTTATGGCCATTTGAAGTTTTACTTCAATTTGGCATTCAAAAGGTAATAAAATTTAATCTAACTGTTAAAAATTTAAATTTTAAACTTTGGAAAATTTTCCCTAAAAATTCCACGGCCCCCTGCCATCCCACAACCAATTGGGATCTACCACATGGCACCTCGGAGGGGCGGACCAAATTTAAACTTATCTGTTTTAAAAATTTTGCCTTGGGAAAATTTTTCCTTTTTCCTCCGCCGGCCTGCAACCAATCAAAGGGCACCATGTGTCCTCTAGGGGCTGAGGTGGAGGCACTTTTTTTTTCTCTTAACCCTTTTGAAAATTTTTGGAAAATTTTCATTTTGGCCCCACCGCCCATAGACCAATGAGAAGGTGCCATGTGGCACCTTAGGGTGGCAGCGAGAGGGTGGACCCCTTTTTCCTTTTGTTGTTTTGGCCTTTGGGAAAATTTCCCCTTTTGTCTCCACGGCCCCGCAATCCCCTGCCTCGCTTGGAAAACTTCTTTTCATGGGCGCGCGGACTGGCACGAGTTTTTGGGCCTTAAAACCCTCCTTCGGCTTATTGCCTTAAGATCTTCCACCACCCCTTTCTCCCCTTGCTCAACTAGTGCGTGACACGTGGTGACCTCTTGGTGACAGTGGGAGTGCGAGACCAATTCAATCCCTTATGAATTTTGGCGAAAGAGACTTAAAGCCTCAACCCGCTCCGCCCGGCCTATCATTTTCTCTCAACCAACCGGGTAGTGACATGTGACACATGTACTCCAAGGAAAATTTTCCCACGCATTGGGAAAAATTCCCTAAGCCACCCCGTGACCCGCCAACCCATTCAAGGTGCTTTCTCCTCCTCTTGACATGTGTCCCACCTAGGGAAAATTTTCCCTAGGAACCTTTCCCCGCATATATCTTGAGTTCTACTTGGAGTTAGGAGGACTTCTTTATATCACTAGAAAGGTGAGAAAATTTCCTATCCATTGGGAATGGTTTAGGAAATTTTGGAAGTGTTAAGTAGGAGAAAAATATAGTTGAAACTCTGAGCCTGTTAGAGAGTAGGCATGGGGGTAAATTACTCCCTAAACCTAACTAAAACTTATAACCCTAAAATTTGAACCTTGTGAACTTGATATTAGTTAATGAAGGAAAAAATATGTTGTAGTACATTGGTCTTGTTCCGGAACCTGTTAGTGAAAACTAATGTCTTGCAACCTGGTTGTAGACACTTCAAATCAAAAAAAAAAATTATCCCATAATTTTCTAGCTAACCCTTGAGTTGTTTAAATGGGCACTACAAGGATGGTGGGCGATCGATTGAAGTGACATTACAGAATGAACCCCAACCTACACATGAAAGTAAAAGATGAGATTGAGAAGATAAAATCAAGAATCATTAAGCCCGTAGAATAATCTGAATAGATCATCTTTATGGTAATTAGCATCAATAAGGATGGAAGAATCAAGACATGTGTTGATTATAGAGTCCTAAATGCTTCATACATAATTGATTCTTTCCTGACACCCTTCACAAAAGACATACTTGAAGGTGTCGCAGGGTGTGAGATCTATTCCTTTATTGATGATTTTTTAGGATATCATCGGGTTCTAATTATGTGTAGATATCAAGCAAAGAAAAAAATTTGCAATAGAGTGGTGTTGTTTTGCATATGAATTCATGCCTTTTGGGTTGAAGAATGCCTTGGCGTATTTTCATGCATTGTAGTATAGGCATTGCGGGATATTGTTCACAAGTTTCTTTAAGTATACCTAGATGATTGGATAGTGTATGGGCTAGTGAAGGACCATTGTGATTTTTGAGGTTAATGTTCAAACGATACGGGTGAAATGAGTATATATTTGAGCATTAAGAAATATATATTTGCAACCTTTTTTGGTATACTATTGGGGCACATAGTTTACAAGGAATGACTTTTAGTTGATCCAAAAAAATTAGAAGTCATCTTGCGGTTGGAGGATCCAGCCAATCAAAGTGAGGTGCATTGATTTCGTGGTCATGCGGGGCACTACGGGAAGTTTATAAAAGGGTATTCCGAGATTGTTGCACTGGAGGAGTTTCTAAAGGAAAAGGTAAAATTCTATTGGAAGGATGTGCACTAATAGGAATTGAAACATTAAAGGAGAAACTAACAACCACGAGTCCATATTATGTTTTCCTTCATGAAATCTACCTTTTCATGTGCATATGGATTCCTTTTGAATAACCATCCAAGAAGTGTTAGCTCGATCTGGGGAAGGGAATATACACCACCCTATTTTTTCAATAATAAATCTAATGACTACAAAGAAAAATTATACAACTACAGAGTGCAAGGTGTTGTACATGGTGTACATTATTCACAAGTTTAGGTAGTATTTATTGGCCACCCCATTTATTTAATATAATTATCACATGACACTTGAGTATTTGGTCACTAAACCCGGTCTTACAAGGGAAAATATGTGGATGGATAGTCTTATTCCAAGAATTTGAGTTTACAATTATAGTCAAACTGGAAGGAGTAATATTGGACCCGATCATCTCTCAAGGGCCATGCCCCGATGATGATACAGTCTCTCGCAAGGTGTTCGGGATCCGGAAAAGCCCTCGGAGTATGCGTTAACATCCCACATGCCCCGCTTAGCCCGGGCCCTTTATTTTCTCCTTTTTCCCTCTTTCCTTGGCGTCTTGACCTTGATGGCAAACCGCCGCCTGCTGGCGGCGGCGGTCTCAGTAACCGCCGCCGCCCGCTCGCAGAGGCGGTCCCGTGTGCGTTTTCCGAACACTGCTTTTGACGCGACCCGCATGAAATATCACGACTCACCAGCCTTTTCCTTGCTAACTTGAGCATGCATTTATGTTTTTGGTCCCCTGGAATAGTGTTTTTCCTTTGTTTATTGTTTAGGAGTTCAATTTGGTTTTGGTTTTTGAGTGTTGGAATTCCTATAAATGCATGGTTTGTGGCATGGCAAATGGTGAAGAATTTGGTCAGAGTCTTTAGTCACCCTTTTTCCTTGTTAGAGTCTTCTGATTTTTAGTGTTTTGGTTAGCTTGCTTAGGATTGATAGCATAGTTTGTTTCATACTTGGTTAGTATTGTTCAGCTGTTGGTAAGCCATAGACCCATCTTGTGCAGGCAGTGTTGTTGTTCCATCCAATCCATCCGGTTAGAAGCTTGCCCTCGAATTCCTCTCTTTTTGTAGATTTGTTTTTACCGTGTCTTGGAGTTCTTAGTTCAATTCATTATATACCCGGTTAGCTTTATTCATTGTTGGTAAGCCACATATCCAACTTCAGGCAAGTGTCTTTATTTTGGAACAAAATAGCTTGGGAAGCCATTAAAGTTGCAGGTTTTGCTCTTCGTATAGGATATTTGCAGGTTTTGGTCGCTTCATGTTGCATGACTCGCAAAGAAAATCCCGCTAGGAATCGCATAAGCCAAGCTCATACTCTGCGCTATCCTCTCCTACTCACATTCTCGGTCTGCATTCTGAGTTGTCCTTGTCCCAAAATCTACTCCTATCGGTGCTAGCATTACACGCTTTTCTGGATCCAAGTGAACACGAAAGAACGAGAAGATCATACTGAGGGGACGAGATCATACACACACCATCGGATTCGCCCACGCTCGCTGGAATCCGTGTTTTAAATTTCAAAGTTCTAGTCAGAATCATATCAAATAGAGTAGTTAATCGCTTTATTTCATTTCATTCTATTCTCGATATTGCCAGGGAAGCTGTGGGGATTGATAGTTTCTGAGAAACTATGATTCACTCCTCACTTCTGAGGTAGGATCGAGAATCTTCTTGCAGTAGATTAGACAAGCTATTTTATTTATTTAGAATAATTCTACAAATCGCACAGGCAAATAACCACACTCGATTATCTTGTCTGTTTTAAATTATTGTTTAGTTATTATTTCTAGATATGCTTAAAATAGTTTGCTTTCCTTAAAATTGTTAAATATTTCTTAGAAGAATAAAAGTTATATATAGTTAGATTTATTTCACGTAGTTAGAATTTGCTTCATTACAGTTAGTTTTGCATTTTTTTCGATGACAATCACGGGACCTCAAGAGCCCAGGGAATATATATTTGAGCCAATCGTGCCTCAACCAAACCTCGTCACAACGATAGTTGACATAGACCAAAATCTCAGGATACAAGTATTCGAACAACCACAGATTTACAACTGATTAGTTCATAGTTAAGAGGATTAAACATAGAAGACGACCAAGCACATGTGTTTTGGTCAAGTCAGCCAAACTACAGATTACCCTAGAAAATATCCACATGACTGTAGAAGGGCTCGAAAGAGAACAAACATTCGGGTGTGATCCTTTAGTTCCACAAATGTGACGCCTGGAGACACCCTCGTAGATATAGATACCAGCTTAAGAATCCAAGTCGCAAGAACGCCTGTGAGGTATTCTGAGAAGATTGCACAACTGTTGGTTCTAAATGTAGAAGCTGAGAAAGCTTACGATTACTGGATACTAGGGATTAGAACTTGATCTCGCGTATGACCATAACAGGACCGCAACAACCAAGAATCTATGGTTGTGATCCACAGATCCCACAGCCCAACGAGTCCACAAGTCAATAGATATAGATACGCTAACCTACGCACCTTGGTATTCGTGTCCACTCCACTTCCACCTATCATCATCGAACAACTGTCCTTACTAGATATAGCAGCTAACGAAGCTAGGGAATTCTGGACTAGGCCAGAAAATCGTCCGTAGAGCCAATTATATTCATCATCCACTATATGACCTTATCAGGAGATATACACGAAACAATCCCAGGTCATTTTCCACGTATTCCGCAACCCATAGATCGAATCACGCCAGAGCTCGATATTGATTGGAGCCTTCGAGCAGTCATCCTCGCCGATCGATCTATCACACCAGTCCAAGTTAGAAGGGCCTTCTTTGCCTTAGATTCACAAATTCCACTAGTGCGTGTCGAAGACATTAGATTGCCTAACTAGTTTGTCTACATATTCTACCCCCACCGGCTGTCTCGGCATGACCTCGGGAGGTCGGGTACGCGGAAGAGTCACTTGTAGATTCTCACGCTCGCCTGTCACTTTTCCGACGTACAAAATTGGTGAACCCGACGTGAAACAAACAACTGTTTCACCTTCTGTACCTCATTAGCATTCACATCAGTTTCACCAACAAAATTGGTGAACCCGACGTGAAATCAAATGAAATTAGTGAGGTTGACATAAAACTTCCACCTTTCTTGAGAGTCATTTCATCTTCTTTCACAAATCACCTTCGCTCCTTCCCATTATTCTCGCGGGTATTCATATACCCCCGAATATGTCGGGATTCGATGCATATGGTAGACCCCTCTTGGGTCTTCGAGGCATACTACGCCCAATAGTAATAGGAATCATCATCCTCGCTCTCAAGATGGGGTGACAACTATTCAACTAATCAGTTGTCAACACAAACCCCAAGAATCAGATATAGTTCGTCTTTTCAAACTGAGGAGTTAGATCAACCCCTCGAACCCAACAAACAGAGCCTTTAGGTTCAAACAATATGACGTTTACCGGAGAATCTGGTTCATCTCCTCAAATACTACTCAGACCACAAATTAGTAGGCAATCAGATCCATACCTGGTCTTAGATGATGGACAATCAATACGTTATCCTAGGAGTGAACAACGCTCCCGGGGAATGTACCCACCTATAGGAGGTTTACAAATACAACCCGAAATCTCTTTTCAAGAAAATACCTCTATGCCACTGCATACAGGAAATATTCTTGGAGAAACTTGGCAAGATAGTGATCAGTTTATGACAGGATATCACGTACCTTTACAACACCAAGGTATACAACAAACGCCGCTCAGGCAAAGTACCGTGACTTCACCAAATGAAGTCATTTCAACGTTAGTAGAAAGAGTGAGAGGGTTAGAACTGGCTCAAGCAAGTCAAAATTCTCCGTTCATACAAACAGGAAGTTCCAATCCTCCATACCACTGCCGAGTAGATCTCCTTACGGGAGTAGGCACGTTAGGCATGCCTCCTCAATATCCACAACAAACGCCAACAAGGCCCACCATCTCTAACACTATTCCTCCCGGTTTAGTGTCAAACAATCCATTCCTTGACAATACCCCGTCCTATTTAAACATGTACTCTAAATCCCCACAAGGAGATATGTTCTCCTCTCCCGGCATGTTTGCTCAAACGCAGGGACCTCCCTATGCCCCTGCCAACGCATACGCTGCACCGTATCAACAACCTATCCCACCACCACTCCCTCAGCAACCACCATCAATGGTCGAAAGCTATGCAATAGGGACGTATTCAGAATATCTAAAGGAACCCTTAGATTTCACCATACGAAGCGTTATGCTTCCAAGACCTCTCCCTGATTTGCCTAAGTTCAAGGGTGAGGGAGATCCAAACGCGCATATCAAAGCTTACGCTACAGCCATACGAGAATTACTCCCTTGGGATGGGGTTGTTGCTAAAATATTTCCCAAAACCTTGGAAGGCATCGCTCTTGATTGGTATTATAGAATACCTGAAGCTTCCATACATTCATTTAAACAACTCGTGTCAGAGTTCATCAAAGCCTTTGACATGAACAAACTATTGAGAACAGGAATCAGGGAATTCTTGCATATCAAACAAGAACACAATGAATCTGTCGCCCATTTCATCCAGAGGTGGCATACAGTTCTTTATTCATCAGCAAGTGCTCCAAACATGGATCAGATGGAACTATGTGATTTATTCCTTCATTCTCTCAATAGAGAAGTGAAGGAAGAAGTCCGTAAGTTCCCACTAAGGACTTATGATGAAGTACTTGAGAGCGCTCTGCGAATAGATCAAACAGCGATAGATAGTGGTCGTAAGACATATGGAACAAACGGGAGGTTAATCACCTCCACTCAAAATACTACAACTACCACAAATGTCAATCAAGGACCCAAAATCCTTAACAAAAATCGTGGGGTAACAACGGATGGGGTAACCGACCAACCCAAGAGGGTAAATGTTGTTAATACTCCGTCACAAACAAACAACCAACGAAACAACAACTTTACCCCAACAATCAATACAGTGGATTTTAACCATCCACAACAACAACAACAACAACGGCGAAATCCCATACAAGGGCCAAGCCAAAACTCATTTGGTTACCAAAACCAAAGTCAAAACCAAAAACAACAATTCCAAAACTTTGGTCCTAATAGGCAACAGTTTGATCGGAATTTTAGGCCACAATACACACCAAACCAACAAAACGGGAATTATAACCCCAATTCTTATTGTGGTTTCCATAAAATTCGGGGTCACGATACTAGAACGTGCCGTGACTACAATAAATTTATGCAACGCTTGCCAGAAGAACAAAGACAGTTCTTCACAGACCTATTTTTGGTGGATCCCATCTCATCATCACCAAATACTCTCGCAGGGGTAGTTTCTCCTCAGAATGCTCCCCTCAAGATCTTTAATGATCCGCTCCCAAATCATGACAAGCAATAGGCTGAATCCAACCGAACAAACAAAGGTGCAATGACGGGAAACAATGATCATGAAGCTTCGACTTCATTAAATCCGTTAGTTGCGCCACAGTTGGGAGCTCAACCGAGACCAAGATAGTTAGTTTGGTAGAATTAGACGCTGAACTACCTATCGAAGCTATAACAAGAACACGAGAGTATTTCTCTCAACCAAGCCCAAGTCATCTGCCAGAGACAGATAAGAGTCAGCAAATAGTTGAAAAACCCATCGGTGCGTATGATTTAATTAATGACCTAACAAAGACCTTTCACACATTTCATTTTTGGACTTACTAAAGAACTCTCCCCTCACAGAGCTGCTGCTCTTTTAGAAGCATTAGGTCTAGGCCATCTAATTAACATCACTCCACCTCCCGAAACACAAGTAAATCACGTAGATTTTGATATCCACCCTCCGGGGCAGCCGGACAAGGATGTCGAATTCATCTTCGAAATAAGTAAAATGCCCACAGATGCTGAGATCGCACGCCGAGGTGACCCAGCCTTACACTTGCAAGTGTGGGTTTATAATAACTATGTAAAATGGGCAATGGTTGACGATGGGGCCGCAGTTAACATAGTCCCTTTCTCTTTCCTCCAAAAACTTGGATATGGAGAAACAAATTGTTCCACTACACGAAATACCTTGAGAGGCTATGATAGCCTTAAAGCCACTTCGATAGGAACTATAATACTGCCGGTCACCTTAGGGCCCAAAACCATCTTGACTGAGTTTTATATTATAGATCGGGAAACTAACTATAATATGATCCTCTACGACCTGGATACATCGAATGAAGGCAATCCCTTCCACGCTATTTCAAGAAGTAAGATTCTTGCATCTGGGAAAGGTATTTGTAGCCAAAGGCGATCCAAAACCTTTCGATTTGCACCTAGCTGATTTAAAGAAAAGACCAGGGGTGCACTTAGAATTTGAACTGCCAACAAACCAACTTAATAAACCCTCTGACCCAAAGCCAGAGGAAAAGTTGATACCTACGACGGATCTTGAAACTACCAGCATAGCCAAAACAATTCCAACCCCTAAAGGTAAAACTAAAGAAACAGTATCATTAGGGACTACTGCGAAAATCGTTGAGTTGATAGAACAAGATTCACCAATGTTCTTACCATTCGATTCAGTAGGCATGGGATTTTCCCTAGGTGTTGGTTCCTTGCCAGCAGAGGATCTCTGTATGGTAGAAGTAGAGTGTGCAAACGCAGCAGATGCCCCAACATCTACACTCCCGGCTAAGTATTGGACTCTCCATTTCGATGGAGCTAAATGTCGTTATGGAGCGGGGGCAGGTATAATTCTTACTTCACCCGAGGAGAAGGTCCTCCCATTCTCTTTTAAGTTAAACTTTGAATGCACAAACAATGGCGCTGAGTACGAAGCCCTCCTCCTTGGCCTCACCTTAGCCAAAAGAATTGGTATTAATAACATCAGAGTCTTGGGAGACTCGCAATTAGTAACAAACCAAGTTTCTGAAGTATATGAAACTAAAGCCGAACATTTACAACTCTACAAAAATGCTGTATTAGATTTAAGCAAGGCGTTTAACTTCATATCCATTGAAGCGATCCCGCGAGAGAAAAATCTTCTCGCCGATTCAATAACAACCTCAGCATCACGTTTTACTCCAAGCAATGAGCTAGAAGATACTCACTTCACAGTATCCATTCGTGATGAACCATTGATAAAAACAATGACAAATCCTCTTTCAAGCGGAAGTGAATCTACCATCCTAGACCATGTTGGAAATGATGCGGCTACTTTGGATTACTTAAATGCCTATGCAGCACTACATCTCTCCTATCACATGCTAGATTTATCCCTGATTCCACATTCGTCTTCCTACTTCGGAAATCCCGTAACGGATCTTCCCTCACAAATGGAACCTAACATATATGCAATAGGAAATGGGGATGATCTAGATTTACCTCCAGCACCACCTGAGTTCGAAGAGGGTAACGCCTCTTTGATCGAAGAAACAATCGATGTCAACATCGGGATGACAAGATGAACCAAGAAGCTTTGAAACTAGGTTCTTCGTTAACCTAAGAAGTGGAAATACATACTGTGTTCTCAAAGAACATCAAAAGGTGTTTGCATTTAATTACAAGGAGATGAAGGGAGTCGCACCCCACATTCGGTGCACAACCTCGTCACTAGATCGATGCAAAGCCAATTAAACAAAAATCAAGACCCATGAAGCCCAAAGTAGCTCTCATGGTAAAAGAGGAAGTAATAAAATCCTTCGTAGGATTCATCAAGCCGTTGACTACTCCCAATGGGTATCTAATATCGCCCGTTCTCAAGAAGAACGGAAAGATACGCATTTGCATAGATTTCGAGACATCAACAAAGCATGTCCTAAAGACGATTTCCCATTACCATCCATATACGTTATTGTTGATGCAACAGTGCCCTGGTTTTGAACTCTTGTCTCTCATGGATGGATTCTCGGATACAATCAAATCAGAATATCCGAGCAAGATCAAGCTAAAACCACGTTTATAACTCCTTGGGGAACCTTATTGCATATGTCATGCCTTTCGGTCTCAAAACGCCAAGAGGATTCTGCATACATACCGGGCTATGACTTATATATTTCACGATTTAATTCATAAAATCATGGAATCCTACGTAGATGACTTGTTGGCTAAGGCCAAGAAGCGTTGTGACCATCCCGAAGTACTCCGCATCATTCTTTCACGCCTAATAGAATACGGAGTCACGCTAAATCCAGAGAAATGCGTCTTTGGTGTAATAGGAGGAAAGCTCCTAGGTTACATCATATCATCACGAGGGATCGATGTTGATCCAACCAAAATTCTGGCTGTCCTCGAAATGGTCCCACCTTCGAGTGAATCGAATCGATCATTTTCTAAAGCTAGGTGTAATCTAAGATTTATCCGGACTTAAGCTTCGCCGTTCATCCAATCAACAATCTACTCAAGAAAGACTATAGCATTGATTGGATTGAAGATTGCAATGAAGCTTTTGAAGTAGTTAAGTGTTTCCGTTATCACCACCTACGCTAATGCCACCTAAGCTAGATCGCCGTTAATCCTATACTCACGAGCTACAATACCGATGTCTCGTCGAAATACCAAGAGAGGCTCCGTATTTTGGATTCCATGAAGACGCTTACAGAGAAGCACGTCTTTCCCAACTAGAAAGCCTAGATGAAACTAGGTTAGATGACCATTTGAACACAAGGCTTAGCATAGAGCTTATGCTGACCGAATGTCAAATTAAATATAACAAGAAGGTTATGAACGCGCGATATATACGAAGGTGATCTAGTTCTAAGACTAGACAATGGATCGACAAGAAGACCGCGAAGGAAGGAAATTCGCCCAAATGGTTGGGCCCATACCGAGTCATGAAAGACTATGGAAATGGTGCATATCTCTTATGCGTTACGAAGGTGAGGAGTTTGGCGAAACAATCAATTCCTCGCACCTCAAGCGTTTCTACGCATAAGCAGCCAAGACTACCTATATAACTATCTACATTGCATCTTCATATAGATTTAGATCATTTTGTCCACTTGTTCTTACACAAATTGTGATCAAGGAATCTATTCTCAAAGTAATTCATTACAAACTCATGATGTTGTTGGCACAAAACTTTCTAATCATATCTCTCCATTTTCACGATATCATCAATCACTTTAATCTTTTATCAAATAAAATCAAACATGACGAAGTCTTAACGGTAACCATACCAAGATCTGCAAGTTTGTTCTCGCTTTGATTTCTTCTTAGGATAGGTGTCTTGCCTATGGTCTATTCTAGAAGCTTCATGGTGTCACATCTATCCCATATACACATCTCTTTGGAAATAAGCATATACTGACATTTTACTCAAAAAGACAAGTCAAAAAGTGATTAAAATAGAAAATTTTATTTTTACACATTTCCTTGCCCCACCAACCTTCGGTGATGAGCTTGCGTCTCTTACTAGTGACGTAGGGTTGGGAAAGGATGGAAATGCCCTTACTCGCCTATGCCTTGCCCACGGTGATAAACCCATGCTTCTTACAGGTAGCATGGGGCAAAGTGTAGGGGGTCCTCTAGACAATGCAAACGTTAAAAGGTCATAAACAAACTATTCAAACTTTGAGTCAAAAACGAATGAATCAGATGTTCAAAATTCCAAGAGAGTTAAAAATCCTAAAAACCAGATTTTGTCTACTATGTGGCCATCTACGGGTCTAAGTCTGGATAAACCGCAAAGCAAGTCGCACCCAAAACTATGAAGTCATTCAGGTAGAGTAAGCTTGTAGTTTTCAATTTGGTTCCACCAAAGCTTCGTCTGTCTTTCATCACTATCATTTCACCATATTTCATAACTTGCGCCCTTCTTAGCTCTTGGTGATGAGCCCTCGCATCTTACTAGTTGCGTGGAGTTAGGAGTGGGGCAAGTTAATCTGTTCATCATACTGGTTATTTTCATCACTTTGCCAAAACAAACATGAGGTATCCAAATTGCTCACAGAAGCTAAGATTTAAGATCACAATATATCTACAATATCATGTATCAGCATCATGAAACACAAAAAGAAAGCAAACATTTGCATCATCTGTTCTCCATTGCATACATTCTAGAAAGCATATAAAACATACATCGTAGTATACACAAGAAAGCTGGAAACAGAAAGGGAAAACACGAGTGACAAGTTTTGATCCAAAAACGAATGCATATATATAAATAATCAATGTTTATATACAATGCCATCATGCTCTAGGCATGGTCAAAACGCTCAAAGAGCCCGTGATATACAAAAGAATCTACTAGTACAAAATACATAGGAGCCAAGTAGTCTCTCAACCCCTGCGCGACCCCTCTGAAGGTGCGCGCCCTCGCCTAGGGCTCCGGCTACGCCGGCGCTCTGAATGCACGGAGGGCTCAGGGTCCCGAGGGGCAGCCGCGGTCTCGCCATGAGAATGGCTCCTCATAAGACGCTCGGCTGTCCTATAGCCTGCCAACTCTGTACGGAGAGTCGACACCATCCTGGCCACGTGCCAAACGGGAGCGAAGACGTCAGTATGCCTACCGGCTGCTGAAGGCTCCCCGACATCTACAGATAGCTCCGCACGGGTCTTATCCATAGGGATCATCAGAGAATCAGTGCATACCCTACGGATTAGATCCCGCCACTCGTCAACAGTCTCTGCAAAACAAAAGAAGAAAAACGAATTAGAAACTAGGCAAGAGACTAAAAGATACAATATCAAAACACAAGGAGAGATAGCAATTAAAAATCCTAAATTAAACAAACATTGAAAAGATGAGAGGATAACTTACTCGGATCACCGGGCCTCCAAGATGGGTCATTGGGGCCAGCACCCGCCGCAGATGCCGCTGCCGACTGAGGGGCTGCTCCTGTAGTAGGAGCAACATGACGCCCCGCAACTGACTCATCCTCTCCACCATGGCCCTGGGAGAGTGGCTCCTCTGAAGCTAGAGTCTCTCTCTCTGCACTCTGCTCGGCCCTCTCTGCCTGCAAAATATCCTGAGTGTCATGCCACTCAGGATCGCTATCATCCGTCTGCTCCTCCGACCCTCCCTCTGTAAGCTCCTCAGAATCGGAGTCAATATCTATAGGGTCATCGCTGCTATGAGCAGGACCCGCAGCAATCTGAAGCAAAGGTGCCCGAGGCGCACCGGCTCTCCCTCTAGCCCGAACTACCCTCCTGGCTGCAATGGGAGTGCCAGGAGTGATCACTGTCCAACCACGGCCTCTAGGCCCCCCTCTAGCCTCGCGGACTGATCTATAAACTGGTGCCACTGGGGGAAGCATGCCCGCATATGGAAGGCCGAACTGCTGAGGAACTCTGCCAAAAGGGTGTACCTCCACCCATCCCACGCGGTCGATAAGCTGCCCTGTGGTGGAGCAGGAGATCAATGTAAGGGTCTCCTCGCCCCATATGCCGGCCATAAGCCGGTACGGCGTCGCCTCCATATCTGCTGTGGTAAGGGAGGCAACTGGCTGGTGAGGTGCTCTAAGCACCGACATATCTGACCATCTAGCTGCCCTCACAGCCCCTGGGTCTGCCACCTCTACCCTCTGCCATAAGGAATAAAATGCTCATACACCCAACTCATGACTAGAGTCGGGTGGCTCAATGACTGTCCCTGCAAACGGACCACCCTGTATAAGTCATGGTAGGTGGTCCCTGAAATATCTCGCGCCCGGCATATATCCGGCCATGCCCTCTATCTCGTGCAATGATGGGGGCCCAAAGAAGATAATAAAGTATCTCCTCCTTGTCCCCCGATCAGCCTCGAGGCAAGGATCCCATGATAGCCTGCGTCGAAAATACGGGGATGGGAAAAGAAGGAATGGATCGAACTCTCACTCCCTTCTTCGACCCCCGTGGAGATGGCCGCATCCCCCATGTAGCCTGCCCACTGTGCAATCTGTGCTCGAGACCCTGCCGTCTCTAGTGTGAGTCTCCTCCCGATGATCGGGACCCCCAGGATATGGTAGACATCCTCCAAAGTGATGGTCCACTCACCACGGACCCCTGGCAGTCGGAAAGTGTTCCGATCTGCATCCCAATATGAAAACAAGTCACAAAGTATGTGACTAGATGGCGTGACATGGGGCACGCGTGATATACGCAATATGCCGGCCCTCTGTAATGTATCCTCCTCATCCTGAGAAAGGGCATCCAATACCCCCGAAAGCCAATCACACTCTCTCTCTCGGCTCCATCTGATATACTCTGCTCTCGCCTGCATACAACCAAAACACACAAAACAGAGCAAGTTAGTATCTAATCAATATCGAGAGAGTCATAAAAACATATAGAAATGCAAGAAAATACAAGTGCAAACTCAAAAATTAAGTTCTTTTCTTTTGCATTCTCAGGCAAAACCGCCGCCCGAGCAGGGGGGGTTTTCAGAACCGCCGCCTTAAGGGCGGCGGTCGTGTAACCGCCGCCTAAACAGTGGCGGTCATGGGCACATGTAACCCGCCGCCCGGACAGGTGGCGGCGGTCGCGGTCCGAAAACCCGCGGGTTGTTAACCCCAAAAAGCCCAAAAATGAGCAAAAATAGACCATTTTAACTAAAAACAAAGCCTACCCAGTAGGCGCCCCCTAGATGGACCTTTTGAACCTAACATTTTCAAAAATAACCCCCCCATTATGACGAATTTAACATTTCAATTTAAAGGGGGAAAAACACAAAATGGAAGAAAACCAACCTGTGATCGCTGAGGTCGGTGTTCCGCTCGTGGAGGCATGATCACGATCTCGCTGCGAACGTTTTGACTCTACTCGCGTGAGAAACCGTCACCGTGGGTCCCAGAGCTCAAAATCAATCAAATCAACTCACGCAAATGAATAGGAAAATGGGCCCACTTTCATATATATATATATTCGTTCTGTTTCATTTTAAAATGACTTTTTCGCAGGTTTGGAGCGCTGATGGAGGTAAGTTTCTATCCCCGCACGAATGGTACGTTCTCCTTCCCTATTATTTTAGCGTTTATCTTCCAAGTTATTGCATCTATCTGCACTTGAGTTCTCTTTTCATTTTGCAGGTAGCGGGAATTTCGATGGCGTCATTTCAACACACGGACGAGTAAGGTATAGCTTCTAACTCCCCATTTCGGGACTGCCATACTCGGACCCACCGTTTTATGCCTCTTCATGGCTAAAACGCTTCTCCGAGGGGGCAATATGTACGTACCCAAAATTGTAAGGTACTGTACTGCCAGAACAGTGTAACAAGTGCCCCGATGATGATACAGGTCTCCTCGCAAGGTGTTCGGGATCCGGAAAAGCCCTCGGAGTATGTGTTAACATCCCGCATGCCCCGCTTAGCCCCCGCGCCCTTTGTTTTCCCCTTTTTCCCTCTTTCCTTGGCCTCTTGACCTTCAGTGACGAAACCGCCGCCCCAGGCGGGTGGCGGTCCGTGACCGCCGCCCTGAACAGGGCGGCGGTCCTGTAACCGCCGCCCTGCTCAGAGCGGCGGTCCTGTGCATTTTCCAGAACGCTCTTTTGACGTGACTCGCGTGAAATATCACGATTCACCAGCTTTTCCTTGCCGACTTGAGCATGCATTTATGTTTTTGGTCCCCTGGAATAGTGTTTTTCCTTTGTTTATTGTTTAGGAGTTCAATTTGGTTTTGGTTTTTGAGTGTTGGAATTCCTATAAATGCATGGTTTGTGCACATGCAAATGGTGAAGAATTGGTGAAGAATTTGGTCTCAATTCTTTGTCACCATTTTTCCTGTTAGAGTCTTGATTTTTTAGTGTTTTTGTTAGCTTTGCTTAGGATTGATAAAGATAGTTTCATTTCATACTTGGTTAGTATTGTTCAATTGTTGGTAAGCCACATGCACTCCATCTTGTGCAGTAAAGTCTTTGTTGTTCATCCAATCCAGTTAGAAGCTTGCCTCTGAATTCCTCTTTGCTGTAGATTTGTTTTTACTGTGTCTTGGAGTTCTTAGTTCAATTCATTATATACCTGGTTAGCTTTATTCAGCTGTTGGTAAGCCACATATCCAACTTGTGCAAGCAGTGTCTTTATTTTGAACAAAATAGCTTGGGAAGCCATTAAAGTTGCAGGTTTTGCTCTTCGTATAGGATAGTTGCAGGTTCTGGTCGCTTCATGTTGCATGACTCGCAGTAAAATCCCGCTAGGAATCACATAAGCCAAGCTCTGTACTCTTGCGCTATCCCTCTCCTACTCGCATTCTCGGTCTGCATTCTGAGCTGTCCTTGTCCCAAAATCTACTCCTATCGGTGCTAGCATTACACGCTTTTCTGGATCCAAGTGAACACGAAAGAACGAGAAGATCATACTGAGGGGACGAGATCATACACACACCATCGGATTCGCCACTGTTCTGCGTGGAATCCAGGTTTTAAATTTCAAAGTTCTAGTCAGAATCATATCAAATAGAGTAGTTAATCGCTTTATTTCATTTCATTCTATTCTCGATATTGCCAGGGAAGCTGTGGGGATTGATAGTTTCTGAGAAACTATGATTCACTCCTCACTTCTGAGGTAGGATCGAGAATCTTGCAGGTAGATTAGACAGGCTATTTTATTTATTTAGAATAATTCTACAAATCGCACAGGCAAATAACCACACTCGGTTATCTTGTCTGTTTTAAATTATTGTTTAGTTATTATTTCTAGATACGCTTAAAATAGTTTGCTTTCCTTAAAATTGTTAAATAATTTCTTAGAAGAATAAAAGTTATATATAGTTAGATTTATTTCACGTAGTTAGAATTTGTTTCATTACAGCTTAGTTTTGCATTTTTTTATGACAATCACTGGACCTCAAGAGCCAGGAATATATATTTGAGCCAATCGTGCCTCAACCAAACCTCACACCGATAGTTGACATAGACCAAAATCTCGGGATACAAGTATTCGAACAACCACGATTTACAATCGATCGCCTCATAGTTAAGAGGATTAAACATAGAAGACGACCAAGCACACATGTGTTTTGGTCAAGTCAGCCAAACTACAGATTACCCTAGAAAATATCCACATGACTGTAGAAGGGCTCGAAAGAGAACAAACATTCGGGTGTGATCCTTTAGTTCCCACAGCCGGAGACACCCTCGTAGATATAGATACCAGCTTAAGAATCCAAGTCGCAAGAACACCTGTGAGGTATTCTGAGAAGATTGCACAACTATTGGTTCTAAACATAGAAGCTGAGAAAGCTTACGATTACTGGATACTAGGGATTAGAACTTGATCTCGCGTATGACCATAACAGGACCGCAACAACCAAGAATCTATGGTTGTGATCCACAGATCCCACAGCCTAACGAGTCCACAGGTCAATCCAATATAGACGCTAACCTACGTACCTTGGTATTCAGGTCCACTCCACTTCCACCTATCATCATCGAACAACTGTCCTTACTAGATATAGCGGCTAACGAAGCTAGGGAATTCTGGACTAGGCCAGAAAATCGTCCGTAGAGCCAATTATATTCATCATCCACTATATGACCTTATCAGGAGATATACACGAAACAATCCCAGGTCATTTTCCACGTATTCCGCAACCCATAGATCGAATCACGCCAGAGCTCGATATTGATTGGAGCCTTCGAGCAGTCATCCTTGCTGATCGATCTATCACACCAGTCCAAGTTAGAAGGGCCTTCTTTGCCTTAGATTCACAAATTCCACTAGTGCGTGTCGAAGACATTAGACTACCTAACTAGATTGTATAAGATGGGTAGAGATTTAATATTACACATACATGTCTTAGAGCATGAATTCCAATAAATTATGGAGGAGGTGCATGGCGGGATAACAAGGGAAATTACGCAGTGAGGCTATAATGTGCAAGATAATATTGGCAAGAATTTGGTGGGAGACACTTTACAAAGATGCCAAATAGTTTTTAGGGCATGTGATCATTTTCGAGAGAATAGGAAATTCATGGCATCGTGATAAAATTTCCTTACACCCCATAGAAATTAAAAACCTTTTGAAAATGGGAAATTGATTTCATTGGACCAATTGCACTAGCTATGCGAGAGGATATGCACGTGTTACATCATCACATGCATTGATTACTTGACAAGTGGGAATAGGATGCACATACAAAGTATTTTCAAACAACTAAAAGAATCATATTCTTATGCGATAACATAATTAGCGAGGTATGGCTGCCCATTGAGCCTTACTAGTGACAGGGTAACTCATTTCTTAAATGAGACTATTAGAATATTATTGGTAGAGTTTATGGTAGCTCGTTATAATATAACCCCATATCAACCACAAGCCAATAGTACTACAAAATCCTTCAATAAGATATTGGGACACACTTTGACAAATATTTGTGATACAGGAAGAAAGGATTGGGATTACAAAGTATATGTTGTACTATGGGCATATAGAAATACCTATAAGAGGTTGAATAAAACAATGACATTTCAACCATTGTTTTGGGTAGAGGCCATTTTACAAAGTGGAATTCATGTTACCCTCTTGTGTATTACATGTGCAAGAGGTTTTGCGAGATGATCATGCGGTAGAAAAGTGCATCGAAACTTGATATAATTAGATGAAAGGTGTACAATTGCGTAATAGATCCATAAGATAGGAAAACATAAAAAAAAGGCTTGGCAAGATACATGCATATTAAGAACAAGTCTTTTTTGCAATGGGTCGTATGGTGCTCTATATGATTCTAAGTTTTCATACCACCGAGAAAAGCTTAAAGTACATTTGTTAGGGTCATTTAATGTAACAAATATATTAGATTTAGGCGCATATCAATTATAGGCGTTGGATGGCACAATGTTTCCTTGTTACTTTAATGGGAATATGATGAAGCCCTAATATAAATAAGATTATTTATTTATGGTTGTAATAAGGTAGTATTTCCACTTATATTATATTTCCTTTTATGTATTTTTGTGTTTTGTTGTAATAAACGCATTCACGTGCGTGTGGAGTCAATGTTATTTATTCAAGATTAATGCATAGAGGACCATGCATACTTTTAGTATGGGTAGGAGATAAGGTGCATGAGGATTAAATTGGCATGCCACATAAAGATTAGTGCACAAGTGTATGTTATTGCTCATGATTGGACCACTCAAATATGGAAGGCGTGAGGGAGCGTGTAATGGTGAACTTTCTTAAAGGTGTAAAGGATGCTTACTTATATGAAGGAATGTTTGTAAAGTGCACAACATAACGTGAGGGAGGTATCAAAATAAGAGAAACTACTTGGAAAGTGGCCCATATGAATAATGTGTGTGTCACAATAGAATGAGTGCAAGAGGGTATGCATCTTGGGAGGTAATAGCACACCAATAGGTAATGGACTACCAAACGTGAAAGCTACGATGACCATGGAAAAATATGGGAAAATGCTGAAACAAAGTGAGAAAACATAAAAATCAAATTTAAATCTATAAGTGATGGTAGGTGAAGTGAATTGGTAAAGTGTTAAAAGTGAAAATATATAAAAGGGGAAGATCATAGTCATTCCCTCACCTTGTGACTTGTGAATTAAGAAGTTTTTTTGATTTTTGTGAACTCAAGATTATGTAATCTAGACCGACTAAGTGTGGAGGAAGCGATGAGGACATCCGAGAAACCAAAAAACCAGTGCCCAGAACCATAGCTCCTTGAATTTTGGGAAAGTGACATCTAAAACATAGAGTGGAAGATGAAGAAGGGTTTGGAGAAGTGAAGATTATGGTTGTAGGGTCAAATGCAAAGTAGTTTGTAGATATATTACATGTCGAGTGAAGGTCAAAGTTTTAAAGACATTAAGAAGAGTAAGACGAGTAAGTAGAGTAAGAGGTTAAGGTTGAGAAATAGGAAGAACTACACTTAGGGGATGCAATTGTTGAAGATTCAGAGTTTTCAATTAAAAACATACGATATGACACTAGCAAAGAGAGCACCTAAGGATAAGAAGGTAACAGAGGAAGCACCAAACTAATGGTTTTAAGAGATGCAGTATCACAATTAGTGATTATGGAAAATCCATGGGTGTTACAAATGTGGAAGTGAAAAAAGTGAATATAACCATTGCATGCAAGGCCACGAAAGCAGATGTTCATAATGATGTCTTAAAGGAGATGATGCATCAAACTTGAGAAGGACATATAATATTTGATGACAATGTAAAAAAACCTTGGAAGGTGTGGGATTAATGTAGTTGTACAAATTACCCTTTTCGATAAGCCCACGTGACTATACCAATGGTTGATGTTGTAAGTCTATGAGAACTATTTCTAATTCTTGGGGAGGATGATGTACCTAACTAAAAAATTGATCAACAAAGTAACAGGGTTGCGTGATAGTGGTGAGGAGATACACTTTATTTACGTGACATGGCATCAGTGGAGGAGACAACCACCAAAATTCAGTATTAAAGGGAAGCCATGCCTTTAACCTTATAAACATTACTTGACCCAAGAAAAAAAGTGGTGAAACACTTGGTGAGCTACAAATTAGGCACCTCAGAAATATTTTCAGAGGTAAATATGAAGTTTTTGCATATTGCTAAGGGATCAAGTTTAAATGTTATCCAATTTTGTAACCCTTACAAATTGGATAACCAAAAAAATGGGACTCAAGAATTTTCATGAATTCTTGGCCAAAAATCTAAAGATTCGGGTATTTTTCATGTTTTGGGAACTTGGAATGATTTCTAGACATTTCTCTACTTTTTCCTAACTCCTCGGTCAAGAAAATCCAAAGCTTGACTAGAAACATTTGAGAAAAAATGGATTTTAGGATTTTCCTAGTGTATTGTAGGTTTTACATGTTCAAAAGGTACGGGAGGAACAAGTTCTCATGGGCTCTTAGTTCCTCGAATCTCTAATTTTTTTGGAGGTCAAGAAAACAATGTATTATGGGTTAGAGAGGGTTTTCGATCGCTAAGGTTGCGGATGGAACTAGTTCCCCACGCAGTGTTTAAGCCAAAATACAAAGGATTTTGTGGGTTGGTTAGTGAATTGTGGAAAGATAGCAATGCGGAGGAAAGATGTGGAGGCGGAATGGTTCGTGGGAACCACTTTCTTTCTACAAATGCCTCTGGCCGATGGACAAAGGAAGTGGAGTGGATGGTGTATTGCATACATGGAGTGATGTGGGGGAACCGTGTATAAGAAGAACTAAGGGCACAAGAATGGTTCTCGTGTGGGTTAAGTTCCCCCGCAAGGAACAAAGAGTTGAAACACAAGGGAAGTAGAGAGTTCGATACGTTGTGGATAATTCGGGAGAACAAGGGACAAATGACCCAAGTACCCTAGTTCCTCTCGTGCCCCATATACCTTATATACATGGAACCAATGGAAAATATAAAAGATAAAAATGGATATTTTAATGTGGACTTTGAATGAGATTCATGATCTGAAAATGGTACTTGTTTAAACTATACTTTTTAAATTTCTAGATTCTTAAACTTTTGATTTACAATTGATCAAGAGTATTTTTAACCAATTTTGGGTGTCTTGAAATCCCAAATTTCAAACTCTTTCGAACAATCAATTATCTTAATTTTCCAACTTTAGTGAAATATCTGAATCTAGTACAAATCCATTAAAATATTCACAAGTGGAATTTATAATGCACTCAAACTGAATTCTTGATTCCAAAATTTGATAAGTGCATTCATTTACTATTGTGGGTTATGGATACTAAAATTTTGACTTCAATCCAATTTAACCAGTTATGTGATTTCTTTATCAATTAATCAAATAAACTAATTTAAATGTTTTATCTGATCAAAAGCTTCAAAAACTATAAATGAACACCACAAAAGTTTGATAATAGAGTTCACCTGAAGGCTATGTCTCTGGATTCACTTAAACATGAATCATTCTATTACTGTCCAATGAAGTACAAATAACCCTTCAATAATGACTAATAGAACTTTATACCTGCATATGAGTTGATCTATGACTCAAGGAACTCTGAACAATACCAGAAACTGCTCCAAGATCAATATGTGGCTCATACAGTGCTTCCATAGTGCTTTTCTTATGCAAATGCGGCGTTTAAATTCCTACACCATAAAATCTGTAACACTTAAAGAAAAATAAGACCTCTAATGTCTTTGTCTCTCAATTCTAAGAATAATTACTTTTACTTTGAGCTCTAAAAATGTCCCTAGGTGCCCCAAAAATGGAGATTTATGTAACTTCTTTGTTCCCCTCTATACACAATCCACTCTATGACTTTTATAAAAATTTGCGAGTTGATTTTCATACCAACTACCGGGTGAGTCGGTGAGTTGATAAGCCTTAGGGCGACGGGGTCTCCGGTTTGAGTCACCTCCATAAGTTTTGGCACCGACCATTTTGGGATGAGTGGGGAGATATCCCACATTCCCGGTGAGTGAGGAGGCTTGGTTGTTTATATCGGGCCACACTTCCCATTCTATACATGGCTTAGACCACATCTTCCACATTTTTTTGGCATTTCTATTATTGGCGAGTTGGTCAATCGACCCACCGGAGCTATGTGGATATTTTGTGCATGTTTAGTTGCATTATGAGGGTGAGTCATTATGCTTCCATGTGCTAAGGTATTACACCCTATGTTGGGTTATGCATTACGCAATGGATGGCCTTTGCAATGTTTGTTGAGCTTGATATGACTGAGATTGGTGTCTTCACTATGAGTTCATTTCATTATGGCTTTGAATTTGATTATAGTGTCAAGTCATGTAATGTTGATCCACCCATACAATGTGGAGTTGGTTGTTTTGTTGAACCGTTTGACTTCCAAATAGGATTCGGTCAAATTATGTGGGAATAATAGTCAGGAACATAGAATATATGCCCAAACAATGTAGATAATAGTGTGATCAACTTGGTGGGGAGTTGATCACCCCACCGAGCTAAAAATATAGCTCACCCGAGCACAATTCACCCTATAATGCACAAATATAGGCTCTCCAAAACAATAATCCCACATGGGAAATGTTAGAGATATGAATGGAATATATAATAAAAAAATTTGATAATGGTAATACGAAGTAAAGGAGACAAAGAAACCCCTCCTACAAAAGAGTGTGTCAAACTTGACTAAGGGTGCCTAGCCGAAATATGTGGGGCCCACTAAATTTTTAACCATTTGTCGAAGACTGGAGGTCAAAACAACAAAATTTAACCTTTTTAACCTTTTACCATTTTTCCATGTGTCATGTCCAGATTGGACTGTTGACCAGGGTTGACCATTTTCAAACCTAAACTTTGACCTACGATATCTTTCGTACAAGATATGAGTTTTGAGTTCCACTTGTCAACCGTAAAGCTCTAAAGATGATCTACGCCTGCAATGGTTTAGGGAGATTTAGGGAATATATGTACACAAAAAATCCTCCAGATCAATTCAGGAACCCATGTTCCTCACAACACCCCTAGACCCGATTCACCATATCTCACTCCTGGATGCTCTAAATTCAATAAATTATATATCCCTATAAACATATCTTCATCCTCTACACCATGGAAATAGAAAAAATTGAGCTATGTGGGAGTAGGTGGGATAAAATGAAGAAACTTCCTCATCATTAAAAGATGCAATCTCGGGTTGTTCAACCACCAAATCTAATATGATATGGTGCCTTGGCTTCTCCAACAATCAAAACATCCTACAAGGATGGTTTTTTCAAGCCTCCCATGTCCATTTTTAGACATTTAATACATCTTGTTGGTGGGTGGAGGTAAAATTTCAGGTTTCTCTTTTCCCTCTCTTTCATAATTCTTCTACATATTGTAAGAACCTCTCATTTAAGAGGGGGGAATGTTCTAAAATGTAACGGAAATCTATAAAAAGTGTTCCAAAATTGCTTTGTGAGTTGTAGGCCTCAGATTTAGAAATCTTGCATGGTGATTTTTGGAGCTCAAACTCGCACCCATCCAAGATTAGGATGAATTAGGGTTTTGAGGCAACATGGGGCTGTCTCAAGTTGTGAGACCTTGTGCACTTAAGATATACCTCGAAGAAGGATGTTTCCTCTACCTATTTCTATTACTAAAAATAATTTTAGGAAGGGAAATACAAATACCTAGCACTACTATCTCGATTCCAAGGACCGGGGTAAGAAGGAGATGCATGAAAAGGAAATCTAAACAAAAGGGAGGTGATAACACGAAAAGAAGGGGGTAAACATGATTAGCTTTGAGAGAAAATGAAGAGAAATGTGCGCGGGGAGGGCATACACGTGTTCCATAGTATGAAACACACTAATAAATCCATTTTCATGGAGCACAAAGGAAAAGGGACATGCAAGGGAATTGAGAATGCACATCAAACCATCAATTCAAAGGGAAAGGAAATAAGATGTAATAAAATGAGCTAGGGAACAGTATAGCCACAAAAAAAAATCTTCTAAAAGATACACAATCGATTACAATGATGGAAGATGTGAGTATCCACATGTAGAGAACCATATCTAAAGGCTTATAACTCAAAATTTAAGGAAATAACTAAATTATGCCCATGCAAACTAAAGGAGTCCAACCTTTTACAATGAACAGTGCTCTAAAATTTATAGAGGAAGAAGGAGATAAGAGGAAGAGAAAGAAGAGGGAAATTCATATTCAAAAGTTAAACCACCAACAGCAAGCAATAACTACCTACAAATCAACCTACAAGGATGTTAAATCTACCTCCCTATCCCTTTTTCGTATGGAAGAAGGAAGGAGGGAAAATCGAATCAAATATGGGTGGTTGAGCTAACTAAATCTAGTAATGTCCTAATGTAGTGCTTGTTTAAACAACCACTTGAGACCAAAGAAACAACCTAGGGTTAGCTAGAAAATTATGGGATAATTTTTTATTTATTTGAAGTGTCTACAACTAAGTTACAAGACATCAATTTTCACTAATAGGTTCCAGAACAAATCCTGTTTACCAAAACACAAGTTTCCTTTATTAACTTATAACAAGTTTACAAGGTTCAAATTTTAGGGTTACATGTTTTAGTTAGGTTCAAGGAGTAATCTTACCCCCATGCCTGCTCTCAAACAGGATTAGAGATTCAACTAGATTTTTCTCCTATATAATGCTCCCAAAATTTCCCTAAACCATTCCCAATGGATAGGAAATTTTCTCACCTTTCCGGTGATATAAAGAAGTCCTTCTAACTCCTTACAGAACTCAAGTTATGAGTGGGCGGAGTTTCTAGGGCAAATTTTCCCTAGAGGGACACGTGGCAAGAGGAGGGGGAATGCTAGGGCGGGTTGGTGGGTCGCGGGGCGGCATTGGAAATTTTCCCAATGCATGGCTCAAAGCAAAAACACTTCGCGCCCCTACGGGTCCCTAGGGGACACGTGTCGAGTCCTAGCACTGAGCGAGAGAAGGGAGAAGGGAAGGGTGGGGCAACGGGTGGATTTAGCACTTTGCGCCACGAAGGGGAAAAAGGGAGAAAGAAGTGCATAGGTCCATGCGCCTGCTAAGGGACAAATTTCGAGAGGAAGGTGAAGAAGTGGGCCGTGGGAGAAAATTGAGAATTTTTCCCCAAAGGCCAAAAAAACAAAAAAAAAAAAAACAAAAGTCAAGGGTCTTCCGCCCTACCCGCCGCCACCCCAGAGTGCCATGTGGCACACTTTCATTGGCCACGGGCGGCGGGGTCAAAATGGGAAATTTTCCCAAAAATTAAAAAAATTTAACTCCAAAAGGAAATGCATGCCCTCACTTTAGCCACAAGGGGACACGTGGCGCCCTCTGGTTGGCTACGGGCCGGCGGAGGTAAAAGTGAAAATTTTCCAAAAATTTTCAAAAGGTTTAAGGGTGAAGAAAAATCCGCGCCTCCGCCTCAGCCCCTGGAGGACACGTGGCAGCCTCTGATTGGCTATGGGCCAGTGGAGGAAAAGATGAAAAATTTCCCAAGTTGAAATTTTCAAAATATTTTCTAAGGCAATTCGACGGGAAATTTTTGGGTTGCAGGCCCGCCAGGGAAAATTTTCCCAAATTTTCCCACCAAGGCACAAAAACTTCAAAGTGCCATAACTTGAGCTAGAAAGCTCAATTTTGGGAAAATGAGGACTTTTTGGAAATCTCTCAATGCCCTCTTTGCATAAGAAGCATAAATTTTACTTTTGATAAGTTTTAAAGGGTCAATTTTACAAAAATGATCTGCAGGCTTTTAATTGGCAAACTGGCAATTTTCAACTTTTCAATTTGACTAAATTAGATCTCCTCCATCACTCAACATGCCAACAGACATGGAGAATTGATCTAGGGAGGGTTTAAAGTGTTTTAGAGAAGTTGATTTGTTCAATTGATTCAAAATTGAATTGCTCAACAAAAGATAGAAAACGGTTGAGGAAGAGATTGAGCTCAATTCTGCAATGTTTTAATTGTTTCCCTAAGTGTTTCCTTTGTCGGATTGAGTTCCTTGATGTCTTAGCATGCTAGATTATATCATTTTCTAGTGGATTATCAAGTGCAGGTCCGAACTGTGCATTTTAAATGAATTATTGCTAGTTTTAAATTTAAGGCAGAGGTCAATTTCTTGAGGGATTTAATTGCCATTTCTTCCTTTCAACTAGAGATTTAATTATCTCATTTTTCCATACAAAGAAACATTGAATTCAATCCATGGTAGACTTAAGTGTTTATCCTTTTTCCATTTTCCAAACAACAAGGATTCCAATCACAATTTGATACTCCAATTTCATCACAGTTTGATGTTCCAATACAATAACAACAATGCAATGAGAGATGAATTTGCAATCCTCTATTGACTTCAATTATACAACTTACATCTTTCAATGTTGGAAAACAATAACAAAATTCTCTTTCTTTCTCAATGTATAGAACAAAATGCAAGTGTCTTTCACATTTCAAATATATAACTTCATAATCAATTACAACATCATTTCTCCATAACATAACTATTACAATTTCATCCACATCATGTGGGAAAGGATTACAAAGGAATGGGTTTCCACAAGGGATTGTCAAACTGTACATTTCTCTTGCGCAAAAATAGTAGCATGCAACTTCCATTTTCTTCCAATTTGATCACAACAAAAGAAGGGGAAAGGCAACTCTCTCCACCCAACCAAGATATCCAATGAAAGGAGAATCCTTCCTTCATCATTGGCCCCAAGCCCCAACCAAGATATAATAGAAGGTGCAATTCAACCATGGCAACAAACTGGCTCCCACACACAACATTCTTTCACATACACATTTCCTTTAAAAAAATCATAATTCAACACAAAAACAACAAGTTCACAACTGCATTTAAAATCATTTCAAAACAAAACTCAAGCTTGATCTTGCAAGCCAAAGGAGAAAGGACTATGGGGGAAGCTACTTATGCCTCCCAATTGGGAATTGGGCATCCACCTATAATCATACCGCCAATATAACATATCATACCCCATAAACCTTATATCTCCCAACCCCTCCTTATAGCCCCCAAGAGTAAGAAATGCAAGCTATTTCTTTTCCATGGTGGATCCCAAACCCAAAACTCCCTCCACAAAATTTTTGATGCCAATGGCATTCCCTTATGCCCCCACATGGATTCCCCATAGCCTTCTCCTACACCATTCCTATGGCAGTCTACCCAAACAGCCCATAAAACATGCAAAACATTCACCATTCACAACAACACAAGAAAGAAATGACAACAATAAAAGAAGGAATAAACTCCTACCTCCCCATGGAAGGATTTTCTCCACACAACAAGCTTTGAATGTCAAAAATATAGTCCAAAACAACAACTCACAAGCATGCAAAGCTTTCTCCAAAACTTCCTCCAAAAACAAGAGCTCCAACAAGAAAATGCGCCCCAAGGAAGAATGCAAAAAGGTTCAACAACCAAGAAAAAAACTTCACCCAAGCTGCTCCAAGGTAAGAGCTCCAAACACAAGAAAAAAATGCACCCCAAGCTTACATACAAAATGCTTCAACCCCCAAAAACAAGCCAAGAGTTTTCATTATATAGAAAAGAGAAGAGAAGGGGATGATGTGGATCCATGTAGGATGCCACATCACACATCCTCAATTCCAACACTAAAGTCAAATTCCAAACTCCAATGCACAATAAAGAGGTGGGTCAAAATATGACAATCTACTTGCACACTCCAAAAAGCCCACACCCCAAAGGACTGAAAATTAAATAAAATGTAAGAGAGTGCAATCAAAACAATGCAACATGATTAATAAAATACATTAAAAATGTCTAAAATCAGTCCTCCAACCATAGGCATAGTTGGTAAATTAAATTGAGAGGTATGGGACAAGTTTTACTTGTCCCACAAGCCTCCAAAAACAGCCCCCAAGGACAAATTCGAATTTCCATGGAGGTGGAGTGTTTCATACTCCAAAATCAGACTTACACAAGCTCTTACACAACTTACACATCACTTACAAATTTATTACAAAGACAACAACTTCTATAATTATTTTCCCATATCCCAATTTGATTTATTTATCTTTTAACCATATGTTTTCTCACATTAATTTTCCACAACATAATTAAATAAAGAAAGGAAACACATCACTAATAAAACACATACAACAATAATAAAAAGTAACCACATTAATAAAATATACAAACCCATGGTCACATTTAAAGGTGATTCCCCCCATGGAAATCCCTAACAAAACAACACACACAAAACACGTTGCCATGGTGACCGTGTTGAATTCACCTAGAATTCCATTTTGGTTGGTCTCCGATCCCCCGATGTTTTGTTGTGATATATTTAACCTACAAAATACAAATACCTCCTTTGGCCTCGTGGCCATATCAGAACGTCCAAAATGAATATATAAAATAATCACAAAATCATCTAAGTATGTGAATCACAACAACATCAAGGCAATTTAACAAAATCACTCACAATATGTATCAGCAACATCAAAGTAACAACTATATCATTTGTAAATTTATTCAACAATTATATCATCATCAAATAATTTCCCTTTTCTAGGTTTACTCATAATCTCCAAAAATCACCTGTCTGAATAACTTCCATTAAACATCCATGTCAATAGTATATCATCATCCACATATGAGTGTCTCTAATAATCACCATGCATTATATATAATCAGATTCAACAATAATCTAGGATCTGACATCTAACACCATACTAAATCAAAACTATTAAAATGTTCGTCATATAGTCTACAGTATCATGATCGGTAATAAAAGGTGCCAAAGGGAAGTGGGCACTACATCCCCTCCCCTTAGACTCGACTTCCTCTTAGAAGTCATAGGAAAGAGAGATAGGAATAACTGCAACAGAAAAAGGATCACTCCCATTATGGGATTTCTTGCTTCAAACAAGTGTGGATCTACCGAACTCTAGTTTGGCCCAATGTAATTTAACAAGAAGAAGGGAGATTGCAAGGGATGAGTTCTAAACTTTTTACATGCAAGGCTACGAGTATTTAAATCTAAGGAGTAACTTTACTCTATCAAACAAGATACAACACATAACAATATGACGAGAAGAGTTCCAAAAGACTATTAAGAGTAACCACCAAGTAAGAGAATTACAGGGAGAATTAACATAAACTCGAGATGACCACACAGTTTCTCATTGATACACCTACCACATTAATAAAAGTTAAGGTTCCTACATGATTAAGCCATGATTTCAAGGTTCGTTTCCTAGACAAGGCTAGCGAAATCAACTATGACCAAATTTGCACGAGGACAAGTCTACTCAAGGTCCACAATTTGAGGTCATACAAGATGAGGTTAATCAACAAGGACACCTAAATCAGTATAACATTTACAATCAAGGAACTATTCAAGGAAAGCACTTCTGTAACTTGAGAGGGCACAATTAAATTTTCATGGTAATGCAAGTGAAGTCAAGACCACAAGGTTTTCCTATAGTCTGATTTTTTACACTTTTGTTTTACGAATCGAGAACACCAAACAACCAAACTAGAGAAGTCATCCATCTAGCCAAAGAAAACATGTACATATATTTATATCTCCCTTAGCAACTAACATAACAATACAAGTACCATACCTTATATCACAATGGGGACTATTTATCTTATTTCCTACTCAAGCTCGAAATAACCATAAAGAGAGCACAAGAAACACCAAGGACCATTCAAGGTTGCTAGGGAGAAGAGCAAGTAACACGGGGTCCAATCAAATCCAAGGGTGAATAACATCATCTTGCACTTTCCATCTTAATGGGAAAAAGGGCTACAACAACAAGGTGACCCAAGAAAATATGAAGAAAAGAAGACTTCCCGAAGTTATTTTATATCCTTAACATATGTTGCCTTAAAATTACAATACTTAGGTCTCCAAGGACAAGATAACACGCAAGGAGGTTACTTCTCAAACAATAGATAGGTCTCAATCCAAAAGGACCACAACTCACATCCGTCGAGCTACAGGACGATAAGGGTGTGATGACCCAAATCTCCCACAAGAACAACACATACATCTATGGACAAGGAGTAATAAGCAACTAGAACACATTACTATCCACCGGGTGTTTCACAATTTTAGGTAGGCGACAGAACTACAGGTTCCACTATGTATTACACTCAATACACATAAATTTTACCCATTTTATAAATCAACTTATTAAGTCAAAAGTTATAGCTTTGCTTGATAAGAACATTCCTTTCATACTTCCTTAGTTACAAACTTCCTTCTATTATGACATCATCAGTTTACATTATAAGGAGCACCACTAAGGTGGGCATGATGTCTCACCATTCTGTATAGGTAGAGAGCATTTAGTTTACTTGCAAGGAAGGTGGATGGACAATATTTCCCTTCTATTCTTCTACATGGTTTTTATTTCTTCTATTAATCTACCAAGGGTATAACAAGGATCACTTCCCTTTTTCTATGCTCCAGTTAAGTTCCAAGGTCAAATCTCCTTAATTATAGTTTTATGGTGTTTTGGTTGAGTCGTCTTATCAATCAAATTTTAATGAGAATGATGGTTCAAACACATCACAAAATTACTTTCATGGGAAGGAGATACAAATCAACACACCACATTTTGATTCTAAAGGAACAAGAGACATTCAACATAGAAAACACATTATTAATTTTTTGTAAGAACTTAGGAAACAATGAACCAACATGAATCACACCAAGATTTCAAAAATTCACCAAATAATTTCAAGCATCATCAAACATTCATAGTGGGTCTCCACAAGTCTCACAAGAAATTTTCAAGAAAGGCTCATTAAAGAGGTATAATCTTACTTTTACGAATCTATTAAGGTTTAACAAAAAAATTGTGGTTTAGGATGGTAACATTTTACTCCCCTAATAACCAAAGAAGGTTTTCCAATCAATACTCATGTCCCCACAAGATAACACCAGCCAAGCAACCAGATGACAATGCAGCTTTACTCCAAGGAACCACATCCACACTAAAAGGCATCCAATGCAATGGGGCAACCAAATAATTTACCAAACTAACATTTCTAAGAGAAAGATCCAAAAGACCCAAAGCATCCATAAGTGTTTCCAAGTAACCCAAGGATTAATAGGTCATAGAATGTTATTCATAGTAAAGGAAATTTAAGGTAAGGGTAAACTTATTTATAAGTCAAGAGAGAAAAACAAGTACACTTAAATAAACACACTACCTGAAAGGCTTAAATCTATCCATAATTACCAAGATGCATACATTCCACGAGTCAAAACTTTCTATGATGTAACCAGGAACCCAAGATACAATTTAACATGCCATCGATGAAAAGTCACTATCAAAACAAACACTTTTCCAGTAGCATTTACAGTCAACCAAAGGCAATCTGATCCTAACAAAATCTAAAGCCCATAATTAAACACTTCTACTCTAATGAGTGTCAAGCCCTTACCAGATTGAAATAGAATCACCACTACCACTGTCAGACTACCCTCTAGAACACACTACACATCAAACTTTCTTTCTAGCAAGGTCAAGCAACAAAAAGGGTCACTCTAAGACCTTAGACACACTCAAGGTTCCATGCATCCATAACCAAGGCATGAATTTTAAGCATCTAAAAGGACATTCGAGACACCCAGGGTGTACCCCCATACAATAATTGTCACCATACATGAAGCATAGAACCAGCTCAACAACATGCAAGAAGGAAACCACGTAACGTTTATCCAAGTAGCCAACAACATCATGAGCTCTAAGTCATCAATCAAATGAAGTCCAAGAAATATCGAAAATCAATAAAAGTGGCTAAGTAGCCGCATTGTAAAGTTTGAAAATTCTTGCAAAAATTATAAATAAATAAAAGATCCTCAGAGCTTCTTCAATCCAATCATAAAATAAGATGTTGGTCCTTGATAAAATACACAAGATTACAAATGTAAAACACAAAAGTAAACACCACATTCACTCCGCAGCCCTTCATGGCCACCAATAGGGGTACTCTACCTCGAGGTTAGTTCCAAGAACACATACACATGATTGGGTCCTAGACGACACCTAGACTTAGTGTCCACCCTCTCATACGGGTAACAACATGGAAAACTGACAACCAGACCCTCTTTCTTAACCACTCAAGGAAGGAAGCTCTAAACAACTTCTAATTAGCTCTTCCCGACCCAGAACACAACCACTACTGTCCAACCACAAGGATCACATCATACAACTCATCATTCTAACAACTCCCATAAGTAAGGGTCTCAACAAAGGGCTTAATGTATCATACAATTAAATCACGTTTTGGGACTTGTAAAACAACACGTTTTCAAAAGGGAACCAAGTTTTTCCATTATACTAGAAGTTCACCAAAAATCAATTTAATCCAACATTCTTAGTTACCCAGGTTTAAAAAAAATGTTACTAAGCAAGCACAACAACTCAAACAACTTGTCATTTTTATTATGATTTTAATTCTGGCAGTTCAAATGAACAGAGTAATGTAATATTTCTTCATACTTATTTCTTCTTCAATTTTCAACAAGGTTGTTTTCTAGATTTACGAGTGTGCTAGGTTTACAGTTCATGTCTCAAGTTTTCTAGTGTGCCCAATGGTCCAAGCTTTTGAACCACTGCTCTGATACCAAATTGTAGTGCCCATTTAAACAACCACTTGAGACCAAAGAAACAACCTAGGGTTAGCTAGAAAATTATGGGATATTTTTTTTTTTGATTTGAAGTGTCTACAACTAAGTTGTAAGACATCAATTTTCACTAATAGGTTCTGGAACAAATCCTATTTACCAAAACAAAAGTTTCCTTTATTAACTTATAACAAGTTTACAAGGTTCAAATTTTAGGGTTACATGTTTTAGTTAGGTTCAAGGAGTAATCTTACCCCCATGCCTGCTCTCAAACAAGATTAGAGCTTCAACTAGATTTTTCTCCTACATAATACTCCCAAAATTTCCCTAAACCATTCCCAATGGATAGGAAATTTTCTCACCTTTCGGTGATATAAAGAAGTCCTTCTAACTCCTTACAGAACTCAAGTTATGAGTGGGCGAGTTTCTAGGGAAAATTTTCCCTAGAGGGACATGTGGCAAGAGGAGGGGGAATGCGCCTAGGGTGGGTTGGTGGGTCACGGGGTCGGCATTGGGAAATTTTCCCAATGCATGGCTCAAAGGCACAAAACACTCCGCACCCTACGGGTCCCTAGGGGACACGTGTCGAGTCCTGGCGCCGAGCGGAGAAGGGAGAAGGGAAGGGTGGGGTGGCGGGTGGATTTAGTGCTTTGCGCCATGAAGGGGAAAAAGGGAGAAAGAAGTGCATAGGTCCACATGCCTGCTAAGGGATAGAGTCCGAGAGGAAGGCAGAGAAGTGGGCCACGGGAGAAAATTGAGAATTTTTCCCCAAAGGCCAAAAATAAAAATAAAAAATTATCCCATAATTTTCTAGCTAACCCTAGGTTGTTTCTTTGGTCTCAAGTGGTTGTTTAAATGGGCACTACCCCTAATACATGTTTTCCTACTTCTCGATACCAAATCCAACCAAAATATGATTTTGAATGGTCCATCATGTAGCTCGAAGTCAGCAGATTTGCAACAAGACCAAAATCACACGAATCGAAGCTTTATAGCAAAATTTATGATGATTTGAAGGTTACAAAAGCAGATGGACATGCAATGAAACGTGGAACACTCGACTAGCTAAAGGTGTTGGGGTGATAATGTCAAGTGGGATCTACCACTGCAATATACCCCAATATTCTATTAATTTTTTTCCATCAAACTTTATTGTGAAGGTCTTTCACATTTAATAATCAAGCGGTTTGACCAATTCACCCAACCATATTGATTTGGGTGATCCCTCTCAAGATTGGTTATCTACAATGTATATATTTGTACAAACTAAGATATTATTATAAGATACAATTGATGATCATTGTATTAGATGATCAAAAGAAAAATATCTATAGTCGTTGTGAAAGACTGATGAGTGAAGTGGAAGTGCTAGGTTAAAGTTGTTAAATTCTTAATAAAGACAATGCTTTTAAGTGGAGTTTTTTTCCTTCTAATTTCTCCACTTAGATCTGGTTTCATTTGTCTTTGTTCTTGTTAATTATTTTCTTTCATCTCTTTCTCATTATGCTCTATAATTTACTATCTATTTTAATCTATTACTGTGAATGTTTAACTGCACATAATAATCTATAGTCATTTGCATTTTAATGGTGGATGTAAATTGTCGATAATATTTCCCTTCTAAATCTAACATGGTATCATAACATGGTGATTATGTGTGTGCAAGGTCGATATGGAGCTTTTAATTTTCTAGAGTAAATTATTTATGGATCTACAAAACCCTAAAAGTTCTGTAGTCATCTTCAAGAAAACCAGGTTTAAACTTCTCGTTTCTACCTAGATATTGCTTGAAATATTGATTAAATATTGGCTAAATTGTTGTTTAGATCATGTTTGAGCTTTTTATGCTTAGATATTTGCTTCTGCATCTTGTTTCAGTCGTTTACGGTTTAAATCCATTGTCTGTGAGCTTATTTTAAGTTTTCATGCTATTTATAGCCATTTGGGTCATTTTTGACTTTGGATCCGAAAGATTTATTTAGATCTAGTTTATTTGGGGATTCTAAGTCTGTTTCTAGAAGTAAAAATATTTATTTTTGCTATTTTTGTTTTTCAAAGCTCGAGCCAATAATATTTCTCCAAGTAGCTTCGATGTTGTTCTTTTTCATGTTTGTGAAGCCTAATCCAATCTTTAAGTGCCAAGTGGCTTCGCTTTGTCATTTTTCTTTACTTTTTTGAAGTTCTACTATTACGAAGCATGATCCAATTTTTTTGTCTAAGTGTTTCTCTCTATTAGTCTTCTTTTGATCCTTCTGTCATTTACGAAGTATGAACCAATAAGATTGTTCCACGCACTTTGCAAATTCATTACGTTAGTCACAAAATGCAAGCCAATAAGGGTTTTATGTGTGTCTCCACGTTATCAGACTTAGATTAGCTATCCTATATCATTTTTGAAATATAATCCAATAGGAAATATCCAAGCCACTTTTTATTTCGCATTTGTTAAATTTGTAAAATCCGAACCAATAAAAATGCTTTGTATTTCACATTTATTATTATTTTATTTATGGCAAAGTGGTTATCCAATAAGAATTAGCCTTTTTTTTTTCATTTTTTTGTGTTTATTTGTCTTGCGAAAAGCAATTCATTTAAAAGTCTCCACGTGTCTTCAATTTGCTTTAGCCATTTTGGTTACACTGCGAAGTGTGAACCAATAGCATTTGGACACGTACATCTATTTTTCACGGGTGTCAGTCTATGTCAGACTTGCAAAGTGTGAGCCATTTAAAAGGCTCCACATATCTTCTTTTTTGGCTTAGTCTTTGTCAGATTTGTGAAGTGCGAACCAATTTCATTTGGACACATATTAATCTTTTAATTGTGTCATTCTTCACAAGTGTCGTATTTGCTTTGACTTAGCCACTATGATTGTGACACCTATCTTATACTTTTTTCAGACCCGAACATTATTTTAAGTTTGGCTTATTCTAGGGACCTTAAGTCTGCCCAAGGAAATCTATTTAAAGTTTGGCAAAAATCCGCCAAGTGTATATTTTTCAATCGTTAGATCTTTGACAAGTGGCAACATTTGATTGAGTATTTTTACCATCTTTGTTTTCACATATTGTTCGCATTGTGTCAGAGTGCGAAAAAATGAACTCATCAATTAAAGACATGTGTATGTGGCTATGTTTTTTTTCTATTAATTGTTTTTTGACTAATTAATTACACTGCGAAGTGCGAGCTAATTGAAAAGTGACACATGTATTTACTTTTCATTGTTGTTAGTCTTGTCATAGTTTATTGATGCATGTTTATTTTTTTTTATTTTCGTAGACCCGATAAGTCTTCTATCTAATTTAATTTATTGAGACTTCATGCCTGCCCTTTCTATCACAATTTTATAACTTCGTTACATTCAGGACTGAAAAATACATTAAATTTAATTTTTTAAAGCTTTGCATCCACATAAGGATCTATTTTAAAGTTGACATGTGCCTCTCCTCGTATTGTGGATCTGTATACACATGTCACCCCCCACCTTGGTTTTTTTTTAACTTTTATTTTAAGTAGCTCATTTTGAGCTCATATAGCTCACTTTTGAGCTTGCCCCTTCAAGTTGTTAAATAAATCGTCGAGCTATTGTATCCCAACTCAATCGGAGCTTTGTTAGCTCTCCTATAAAATTGACCAAAACAAGTTATTTTCTAAACTCTTCCAAATTGTGTCATGGTCTTAAGCTCTTAATTAATTAATCTTAAGCCCTTAATTAATTAATTAGCTGATTTTTCTGCTAAAAGGATTGTAGCTCGACTCAACTAAGCTCTATTAAATAGATCATAATCTTGATCATAGGTAGTCTTTTTGACTAAATTGATTTGTTTGCATTCGTATAGCTATTAAAAATATATGTAGCTTATTTTTTTGTCTCCATTTAGCTTCCTTGATTCATTTTTAGCTGTATTTGTCTCCATTGCCATCTGAGCATTAAAAATAGCTAGTTTTGTTATTTTTCATTAGATAAGTCTTAGCTTTTGAATGGAACAAATTATAACATATGGAGAGTTTGATTGAAAGCTTGTTTCATGGCAAAAAATCTCTGGGATCTTGTGATTGGTGTTGAAAAACGTCCCACATGGAGACAAGCTACCCCTAAAAACCTTAGATCATTTTTTCAAAAATCTCAAGAAGCTCTTTCCATCCTATTGAAAAGCATTAGAGATGAATTCTTGATGCATATAGGCCATATGGACTCACCTACATATGCATGGAAGAAATTAGAAACCATTTATGAAGAAGTAAGTAGGTTGTTTAAGATCATTGAACTAGGTCTAGAGTTGTTTACAACACCCATGAAGGGGGATGAGAAAATAGTCAATTACCTAGCTAAAATTAAGGACATTAAAGCTCAATTAGATGGTTGTAACTGTGAATTATTTCAAGATAAGATACTATATTTCATTATACAGATCAATATACATGAAAATTTTAGAAATTTTATCTCTATTCTTAACTCTAAGTATCAGAATGAGAATGATCTACCTGATTTAGATACTTTATCTTCTTTGTTAATTCAAGAAGAACGTGTAATGGAGAATTTTGATTCAAAAGAGACTACTTCTCAAGCCTTATTCTCTCAAAATCATAAGTATTCTCAAGATAGGATTAATAGTAATCCTAATTAGAAGTCTAATATCAGATCTAGATTCAAATCCAATCCTAAGCCTAAGCCTGCTAAAAATAGTCAGAACTATAAAGCCAAATTCAATGGAACTTGTAACAAGTGTGGAAAATTTGGTCACAAAGAGTCTGATTGTAGAGTAACAACTGTCAAACCTACTAAGAACACTAGAAATAATAAGCCAAATCAGAAGAAAAATCATGCAAATATTGTTGAGAAATATTTTGCCTTATATACAACTCTCTCAGCTTCTAATGAAAATGAATGGATCCTAGACAATGGTGCTTCTAGACACATGACTTGTATTTCTAGAATTCTTTCAGATGTTGTCAAATGTGAAGAAAACATATATCTAGGAGATGACTCCATCATTAGATTTGAAGCTTGTGGAAATGTTAAATTGGAAAATGGGCTAATTAGGAATGTCTTGTATGTTCCTCAACTAAAAAAGAATCTTTTTCTTGCTCTTAGCTAACTAAAGAAAATTGTAAAGTTGTTTTGTTGCATGATAAATGGTATGTTAAAGACAAATTCAATAATTTCATTGCTTCTGGCATTCAGAAAAATGGATTCTATATTTCTTGATGGCTATGTGTCTAAATCTTGTTTTTCTTACTCTTCTAGGAATGATATTTAGCTTTGACTTAAAATATTAGTGTCTGTTTTGCAAAAAAAAGGCATTATTATTCATCTAAAGTCTGAAAGATCTGAGGGAGTTCTGTGAAGTCTAAGGTATTTCATCAAAAGTTTTGTTATGTTGTTAAGAGGCCTTCTTGATCTGAGTCTTCAAGAGAGTAATATATTAAACAGAAGCCCCTATCTCAATACATGTAATTTATACTAATTCATGATGAATTTTTATAGTTGCATGATAATAATCAGACATCATGAACCCCTATAAAGAGTAATTAAGAAATATTGAACCATGTTTAACCATGAACAAGTTTCTTGTCACAAAGAAAGAAAGGATTATCACAGGCATAATAGAAGTTGATATCATATTTTGTAATGCATCAAGTGAATTTATACATCATGAAAGTTGTACCTAGAGGTTATAAAGAATATGTGCATATTCTTGAGAAACTTTTGTAAATTTGCCTCTCTTCCCCTCTTGAGTATCCTAAAACTGAAACTATTTTGCAAATTTGTTTTTAGTTTCCTTATGATATAATAGAGGTAGACATTGAAGGAAAGATCTTTGAATCCTTGACTCTAAATAGGATTCTTGTGTCAGGTACTTTCATGAGCATGGTTTCTCTAACTATTTTTGTTGATAATGATTCTTTTGTCAAAACAGTCATGATCTCTTAGTAGTAACAAGAATATAATTATTATAATCAAGAGAAGTAAGACAATGTTTTTATTGTTAAATCATGTTTTTGGCATTAAAATTTGATCATGTGACATGTCTAGACTTCAAAAGGGTGCTTACATGGTCATTTTTCGAAGCAAAATTCACATAAATCCATGAGTGTGTCCATTATTTAATGGATAGTGGTTTGATGAATGCTTAAATAATTTGATTATTTGTTTAGACGTGTTATCTATTAAGTCTTATCTCATTATGTAAAGACTTAAAATATGAATATATATATATATATATATATATATATATATATATATGTTGTTAAATCATTTTATGTGATTAGTAAAATATTATTATATGCATATCAAATGACACTTGGGGACACCTTTGTGTTTGTATTGGAGACATCCAATACTGATTACATCTAATAAATATTTTAGTAGTATAATATGTTGAAATTTTTTCAACATATTTGTAATGTAACATGGTTAGTTGTTAAGCATATTATTATGTTAGTTGTTATGCCTATTATGTTGTCTATCATGACTCTAACCATGTTGATGTTGTGATTGGATATACAACTGGATTTATGTTCAAGTATTGATGCAGGTGCCATCACTTAAAGTAGTAAATAGCCATGTGGCTAAAGAGGTTGCTGGTAGTGATACACATAGGAGCTAAAGGAAGTATTCCTCCTCTATGTGAAGGAAAAATTGCTCTTGATAAAGAATCCAGTTCAACATCAGAGATTATGTTGCAGATACCTTCCCTAAGCCATTGTGTGTTGGGAACTACTACATTTTTTTGCCTTATTGGGCCTATCAGAGTTTCCATTGAGGGGGAGTGTGTATGACAATGCCACCTCTTGATGGCTTATTATAAAAGACCCGGGTCATCTTTTAAGAGTGGATCATGACCACCCACTTTGTATGTAACAAAGTGATCCTTTAGGGATTGGTTACACATGGTTGTAACATTGTAAGTGAATTATACCTCTCATGAGAAAATGTATAAGCTAGTTTGTTATAAACTTCCAATACTTATCGTTGACGATTATCTTTATGGATGAACCGTCATAGTCATGGTATACCTTAGGGAAGTGGGATGTGCTCCCTAAGATAACCTCTAGATTTTAAAGAAGTTGGCTCTTCTCTATGGTGTGAGGTAAGGGTTAGAGGAAAAATAAAACAAAGTGTAAAAACTAACAAAGGCGATACGTCGAAACTAATCTTTAGAAGACACAGAGATAGATCTTGGGAAACTATTTAAAATAGTCAAAGATTGTTTAGCATGGTCTACTATTTTTAGAAGTATCTTGAATTATCAAAGGCTGAAAAGGTGTAAAACATAATAATATGTAGATGATAGATGCATATAGAAAACCCAAGGGCATATAACATGATAGATCTTCAAAATTTATCTAAAAACTACAGCAATAAAGGATGAAAGACACAGACTATTGAAATCTAAAATGCACATAAAAAAGAGTACTTTATTCATAGAGAAAATAATACATAAGGCCGATTTGCACAGATTAAAAATTTCTTCTACAACAGAGCCTTGCTAAGGCTAGCAAACACAATAACTAAGCGTAGAATCTTGTTAGGTTGTGGAGCCTATTTTCATGTGTGAAAGTGTTGAAGATTGTACACTAAGAGTACTCTACACTTATCATGTATCTTTTCATGTTTCATATATCTGGAAACGTGATTTTCTCATATGGGCGGGATTTTGACCCATAGGTTTATGGGACTTTTTTGCCCATTGTTTTGATACCCACAGTTTTGTAAAATTGCTTAAGCATTTGTCTATTTATATGGTTTTATGCATATGATAGATGTATGAAAAACATTGTATATGTGCTTTGAATTCAGGTGTGAATTTTGTAGAGTTTGTTGAGCATAGCTCCAAACAGATCTAGGTATTGTATTGAGAGAGTGGTGGCTTGTAATAAAATCTAAGCAAGTGATTCTTGGTGGACGTAGCCCAAATTGGGTGAACCACATTAAATATTGTCTCTTTGTGTTGTGTTATTTTATTCTGCACTTTTATTTGAGATCTGTAATATTTTCTGCATATTAGTTTCTACTGTTGCGATTCTGTGAGGGATTTTTCCACATATTTTATCTCTTATTTCCTAGCAAATCTTTTTCACAATTGTGGTCTATTTCTCCTCTCTATTTTTCCTTCCCTTATTATGGATCATAAAATTCCTTTATAGATCCCCTTGGCTCTCACTTCAATGTCCGGAATCAGATCTTCCACCAACAACATTCAATTTCCTTACAAAATATTTCATTTTTTTGGCAAGATCTCAATTACTGTCGGTGATATTTATGATTGCCTTTAATTTGTCCAACTTGCGCTCCTTTGGTTGGTGATGATTCTTCTCTACCACGTGGAGGTCGTGTACTTGTTTGAGGGCCTTTCTTGGGGCTTTGTCTTCAAAATTGTGCCTAAGTGACACATGGAGGGTGCACACTTGTTTGAGAATGTTCCTTCTTTCTCTTTATTTGAAATTGCACTCAGGTGACATGTGGAGACCTTGTGCATTTTTACTATATCCTTGACTTTTCAACCCACTGGGTAACTTTATTGAGCCTGAGACATGTGGGTGATGTGGTGCAAGTTTGAGAACATTCCTTTCTCCACTTTATGCCCCGAGTGTGCCAAAGGGACACATGGACATCTTCCGCATTCAGCTTCATACTTAGTTGAATTTAGGCTCAAACGAACAAAAAGAACTAGGGCCGAGCGACAAAAGATAGTGGTCGGTAAAAGAGTCTCATATAAAAATAACTCTATAGTTATGGTGACTCACCAAGGGACTCTGCTAGTCATGGAAGGATCTGAAAATCCTCTCACCTCAAAATTCAAAATGTGGCTTACAAAATGCCACTCGGAGGTATTGGAAAAAAATCGATATCTAAGCCATTCCACCTCTATAGGGTAGGTTCTTCACTGCAAGGCCTAGAAATCTTGATCCAGCTCGATTATCTCCTTGTGAGAAAAGTTTTGGAGACTCTGCACTACTGCGTGTAAACATAACTCCAACTACATGATTGGGTTTAGGATGGATTCCACCTCGGTGATGCTAGAGCTCTCTTTTAAAGACTAAAAGACAGTCTTGTCTTGTCATTTGGTGATCAAGAGTTGTTGAATTTGGTCCTTTGATAGGATTGTAGAGTCATTGGGGAAGGGGGAGGGGAAGCCTAATTGGACCAATTTGTTAATGCTCTGCTTCCACTCTTTGATCCCCTATTGGAGTTGGGTCAAGATATTCTGGCATTTTATGGATGCTTTGTTGCATCTTAGGATCTTGTTGATCTTCACAACAATCATCCACCTATCTCGTGAATCGACACCTTATGAAGAAGATTTAGAAAAATCATAAAAAAATTTAATCATTAGTAATGATTCGGGGACCTTCAAGAGATATATGGCCCGGTGCTAATGGTGGAGGTTATGATTTCCATATTTGAGCATAACCCTTGTGCATCAAATATAAATCCAAGTGCGGGGCTAGATTCATTTTCGTGGTGGAAATTTGGTCACAACAAGAGGCATATAGCTCTGTACTAATGTTACAATTCCCCTTTTTGGGGTTATTTTCCTAATTTACGGGTCAATTCCTTGACCGTGTCCTTAGATGATTTCAACCTTTTCTGAGGCTGCCCTTTTCTACATCTACAACATGTATCTTTTCCTAGATCGTAGCCACCTCTTCCTTTCTTATATCAATCTCTGTTGGAGGGATCCTTTCTCCTATGAGATAAAATTGGCCAAGGCTTTCATGACGTTGTGAGTTTAGCTTCCAAATTGTTAGCTCCCACGAGAAGCCACAAGGACTTCTTGTGATGGAGCTTCCTTCAATTCCTTGCATAGTTGTTCGATCTCCTTTCCTTTTCCCTTAATCTTGGCTTGTTGGTTGGACACGGTGGCTTCTACCCTGCAAAGGCTAGATTGTGTCTTTCAAGATGGTTTTGAGCTTAAGGTAGTCTGTCATGACTACAACCATAATTTTGTTCATTAATTTGACCTTATCCTGAGGCTGAAACTCTAAGAGGTTGACCGCGACAATGTTGATAGAATAGTCATCGGGATACATTTGTTCGGGGTTTGGATACTTGGGGAACTAACCATGCAATGGTCAAGGAGATTTTTTGATGGTCATATAATGATCGCATCTGATTCATTATTCCTACCGACATTTCCTTCTTCTTTTTCTTTTCCCTTCTGCTATCTTAGGTTGCCTTGGTGGTTTCAACTTGACTCAAAAATCCAAGGGAGAAGGGACAACCCCACCTATGAATGGGAACCCGGGTGGCAAACCATATGGAATTGTAACTTTTGGTTGAGGCAGTGAAGTTACTAGAGCTAAAGAAGGGCATGTCACCACGTGGGGGGAGAAATTTGGGATGGTGGAGGGAGGTTGAGGTAAAAGAGGGGCTACGAGAAGACAAAGTGTTTGAGATGGTGTCGGTGATAAGGGGATACCACCCGAAGGGAAAGCGGTTGTGAAAGAGGGGATTAAAAGGGTGCCCTAGGAGGAGGGAGAGAGGAGGAAACGCAGGGGTCACAACCAACTTTAAATTTTTGTTTGGGGGCTCAACATTGATTCCTTCAAAGGTTTCCCACCATGGGGAAATGATGCGAGCTACGGCGTGGGTGCTTGAACCAAAGTACCTTGCCGACAATTGGAGGGGGGGGTCTTGATCGTAAATTATTGTTGTAAGGGCCGGAGGACTCGAGGTTGATCTCATAGGCCACTCTTAGGTAAATTTCACTGTGTCCTCACTCTCTGCATCGACCCATGATCCACATCCCAAAAATCCTCTCATTGTTCATCACTAGATACACCCTCAAAATTGAGGGTGGTTTGTCTAATCTCCTGCCTATACTTCCAATAGGCTTCAATTTTTTCTGCACTCCAATCTTTGTTACGCAGGGCCACTCTGAGTCATTTTTTCATGGTGAGGGTGGGATCATACTTATTTCATACTTGATAGAATGAATCCCACTCTAGAATTGGAATGTCATTGAGCTCGATGAACATGTCGGTGACTATGTTTGAGGGGACCGCCTTTCTTCAAAAAATTTCTTGGACTCGTGCTTGCAGAGTCTGAAACTTTGTTTTGAACTAAAGTCAAGGCCATCGTCCCATCTGGGTCATACCTCCACGAGTCTTGAATTAGGGTGAAGCCATAGGAAGCTAGCTTTTGTGTGAGCATATGCTCCACCTTTCTTTTAATCACAATAATTCCTCCCTTGCTCAAGGGGAGGTCAAAAAGTGCCTTCTTTTTTTTGACCAGATCTGAATTCAATATCCAGGAGTACCAACTTCTGGCTATCTCAAGACCCACCACCCATGTCATGAGGACCCTCGGGAGCATAAAGGATTCATCTCAAAAACCATGTAGTCAAATCATAGAATCCCTTGCCCCAAAAAAATAATCACAAGGGTGTAGGGGATTTGCAAGGATAGACTGACAGAGTTATTCATTCTGTTGTTGACCCCTTTTGGGTAAAATTCAAGCAGGAGGGGCTCAACAAAAAGTTAAAAATTCATATACATTTGATGAGCGGGACAATACATGAGTCCAAGCAGACACTAGAATGATATTTTGGGGGTCAACCTCTGCATCCCATAGCGTTAGGGTCATGTACTAGCTGAGGTACTGGGAATTCTGATACAAAATAAGGTGGAACAAATATGAGGAATACTGAATGTGGATTTTACTAGAAACATGGCTAGCTACTCGTAAATGGACTCTGAAATGACTTCGATGAAGTTGAAGTGATACTCCTACTCTTTCTTCACGGACATCATTCTGAACAAGGGTGCCATCTGGTAATCCTGGATAAAACCTATCTGAATCTTGGCAAAAATGAATGCTAACATGAAGCAAGCATCCTGAGAATCCACCATTAACGACTTCATGGGTATGGGGAATCTTTTGGTTCCGAAACCTCTTGAATCTATTTGCCTTAAATTCCTATTGAGAAATGAAGATTTGTTCTAGTATTGAGCCTAGAAACTTTGGAGTTTGGCCATATTATGGAAACTAGCCCTTTGGGTTGTAGACTAAATCCAACATGTCTCTAATAGCTTGAGGGGTGATTACCACCTTTATGTTTCTAGCCCTGGATGACATTGGTTTTGGTTTTGAAACAACTCACACACATTTGTATGAGCTCTAGGTACAGGTGCATGAGAGGAACCATATATTGAGTGAGTTTTGTGCTCTAGATTCTTGAGCCAAAAGCCTCAGAATTTCCTAGGTTAAGAAACCTAGTGTAGGTTGCCTCTCTCAGAGCTTTGGGCTTCTTCTCAGCTGAGAACAGGTCAAAGACATCATCGACAAAGTCGAAACCATAGAAGGGTCACTAAACCGTGATCCCCCATCAAGTAACCTCAACCTTGGTTGAAGAGGGCATGGGGGTGTGGGTTTCCCTACATAATAATTTTCTTGTGGTGCAGAGCTAGGAGTCATCATGGTAGTTTTCAGGACTAGGAGAAGGCTCTAATTCTTTTTACTCAAAACTTAGAGACTGATTGGAAAACTCTAGTGTTTGAAATGAATCTATTGGATGCTCCCAACTATCTTAAATAACCACCTTAACTTGTAGAGTAATGGCTTGTGCATATATAGAGTCACATCATATAACGACCCTTTTTATTTAATGACCCTAAGCACCGAACTTTACATTTTTCAAGAGATTTTGTATCAATTCTCAATATTTTTCCCCAAATATCTTAGAAAGATGTTGGATCATTAATTTTAAGGAGAATTAGGAAGATGCACTTCCTCCAAAAATTTAAAAAGAGGCAAGGGTGATCCGCGAGGACATGTGTCGGTGAGTGCACCAAGTTGGGGGGCCAAAAAGCGGACAAGAATCAAGAAAAAGCAAAATGTGTACACGTTTTGTTAAAACATGCTCATGTTTTAATTTTTTTGGCTCAAGAATCGGTAAAGCATAACGCGTCCACATTATATAACATGTACACGTTACATAACACATACATGTTATGCTTATTGTAAATTAAAAAATAGGCCCGAGCCTCTATCATTTTTCCTCCCTTAAACATGAGTTTCAGATCTTAACAATGCCCTCACGTTTTTCATTGGTTGGATCTCAAGCTCAAAGGATCATTTTGGATCACCAAGAAGATGCGAATCGATGATGGTGCCACGAAGAAGACATAAGCACAATTCTTTTCTCAAAATTGCATTAAAATATGATAATTATAGATTAAAATTTGAATTGAATACATATTTTTATTGTCTGATTCGAGGTCGAGGGAATCAACCACAACGAAACCTGTTAATCCCTGTCATCCCTCCCGATACTCCCACGGTTGCTCAACATCCCTCGGGTAGTCAAGAATATTTAATAGCCCAAATAGTTGAAAACAAAATTGAAATTGAGGATTTAATCAAAACAATGAGGGATGCACAATCTGCAAACACATTAGAGGCATTAATTATTCAAATTGACGCATCAATGGAGAAAATTGATCATTGGACAACTTACAGAGAGGGTTCTAGGGTTTATTATTCCAACAAATTGTCATATGTGGATGTAAAGAAAAAATAAATTTCAAAAGAACTCATATGCGCCTTAGTCACAGACCCCACATTAATTTTCTATTCCATTGACATGTAAATGATTTCCCATCCATTGGTGCAATAATAATTTGATTAAAAATAATTTTTGGGATCGATGGTGGATGGTGTTTGATTTTCCACCTTGTAATAACAACGAGGTGCCACTATAATTTCTGAGGAAACTCTATTATGAGTTTATCCTCAACTAGATCCCAAATTATTTTTATTTCCAAGATTTCCAAGGCTGAGGAAAAGGATCTACACAAGATCAAATAGGTGCACAATGTGTACCTATTCAAAGCAGGTAGATTCCTCGCGCAAAGCCCCCTCACCCCGAGATTTTCCCTCAAGCGGTGAAGGATCTTTGTAGAGATTGATACACTCCACGTGCTTGGTGCTATCGTAACCCTTGTTAGACATACACGAGATATTTCTGAGCTAGATGCTCATGGAGGTACATGAGTATTCCCTTAGGGAGTACTAGCATGAGGCCACATCTTTGCTCGTCATGTGGTAGCATATGTTTGGGGCCCAAGGAGGACGATACTTTCATGCGTATTGATTTTGGTGCACCTGGTGCTAGGGGTGAACATGATAATGTCACTATGTCAGATGTCCTTTTGAGTGAGACATTTGGATTACATTCATCGGCGTCACCTTCGTAGGTAAATTTTTATGTTTTGTTATGTGTGTTACAAAAAATTTGGAGTACCTGATTTACTTATATGTGTTAAATTTTTGAAATAATTGTATTTGTACATGTACATGCATTGATATTACAGCGTGTGGGAGGCGCATCTTCATCCCGACCACAGGCGGCAAGGACCATGCACACACATACATTCACAGAGGTAATTTATAATGTTAATTATGTAAAATTTTCACATACATGTGTGTGTGTGTGTGTGTGTGTCTGTGTGTGTGTGTATTTATATATATTTACATGTGTATATATATATATATATTATAGTTTTGAAGTCAAATATATGTATGTTCTTGCATGTCCATCTAACTCACGTGATATACATGTTTGATAAAGATGTTGACTTCACTAGATGCCCCACCATCTCTGTGACAAGTAGATAAAGGTGTTGCCATTGTAATTTCATCTGCGCAACAACTCACTGAGGTATTCAAACAAAACGTAAATTTTTTTAAATTTCTCATATAATTCATATTATGTTAAATTACATGTTAGTAATGTCTTTCATTGTAGAATTATTAAATTATGTTAATAATGTCCTTCATTGTGTATATGCAGGAGTTACCTATGACAGGTAGCAGCCCTGTTCATTTGATTCATAGGCGTGGCGGGGTAAAAACAATAGTTCTATATTGATAAAATTAGTTAAAATATTGTCATTATGTAGATACATGTACTTAGCTCTATTTTCACTAATTCTGATGTTATATTTTCTGATCTTATGTGTATGTAGGGAACTTTAACCCCCTCCATTTTGATTTTGAGGGCACAAACTCTTCCATCTCATCGTCTTCGTACCCCCGTCCATACTGTAGGAGCTCCCGATGAATCATTTGAGCGTGAGATGCAAATTCGGCGTGATTGACAACTTGCGGTAAGTTTGTGTATTTATGTTAATACTTTCATTATAGCATGGTCTTAAATACATGTTGAAAACATATATAAATTAAGTTTTGACAAAAAAATTGTTTGCATTTACGAGGCTCATCTACGGGTGAGTATTCGGCGGAAGAGGACTCGAAGTATGGGCTTGGACGATCCAAATTCATCTCATGGATCTCCATCTTTGTCTAAGGGAGGGCCTTCTTCAAGCAAGGCCAAGAGAGGGATAGATTTTGATGAGTAGAAAATATAAATGTCTTATACATGACATTGTTTTTGTATGCCTTTGTGCATGACATTGTATGTACGCCTATATGGCATTTGAACTTAATGGTATATGACCTATTTAGGAATTTTTGTATTTATTATCCACATTAAAACACTATTTGGAACTTTATAATTTTGTATGAGACCTTACATTTCGAGATTATTTTCGCATGAATCTAATATGATGTGCACTTGACAATATTTAAGACATTATGGATTATTTTTTCATTTATTGGTGATGTACATGTACAAGCATTTTCAATGTATAATATGCATCAATCTTTGGAAATCAATATTTATATAATGTATGTATATAAAGAGTTACCTAATCGAGTAATTATTCATTCAATTTATCAATGTGTATATGTGTATTTACCTTACTTGTGCTTCTTCTTGCTCATGGTCTCTTTGTACCGGTTCTATCTTATCATGCACTTACAACATTATTCTATGCTTCATAGTCTTCTCCCTGTTAAAACACACGGCAGTCGTCACAATTTGATGCCTTTCATCTGTTGATTTTTTGAGAATGTCTCTCCATATACATTACTCCAATGCTTGAGAATGTCTCCAGATGTAATGACATTCTGATTCAGACACTCAATGATTCTTGATTGTCTAATCCTATCCAATTCGTGTTATTACCTTTAAATCTACTAGGCATTTCAAGTTATTTGGAAATCACATCACACCCTTCACTAGGCTTGATGACTACCCCTATCCTTTTTAAGGTGCTTTTGAAAGCATCTATGGGTTTATCATAACATAAATTATCAATGAATGGAAGGTCACTAAGTCATAGGCCAGTTGAATCCCATCCAAAACTAAAAAAAAAGATTTACTAGGTGATTGATAACTCTGTGTGTTCTTAGACATACCCCTATCAAATTCATTCTTAAGCCAATCTAGTCAATCGGGCTCTTAAGTGACTACGCCTAGATGGGGTACCCCAAAAGTATGTTGAGCATAGGGAACCAAAACGAATGCTCCACTAGCATTCACAAGGCCACCCCAACATGTTGGCGTACTTGGATCAGAGCCATGAGCTTCCATTTGCAAACTACAACCTCTAGCAACCCTACACTAACTCAGACTGCACTATTTATCACATTTACAAACAATAGCACAAGGAGAGAACTGGATGGAGACAGAGAAAACTATGAGAGGCTTTCAAATATGTCCTCACCATGGAGCTATCAGATCGATGAGACATCTCTAGGTGCCACGGAGTCTGACAAATCACCCGTCGAAGATATGGCGTGATTGGGCCTCAGGGCTCTTAAGGGACTATGCAGGCGGGGGTAGCCCAAAAGCACGGGGAGCATAGGGAACTAAAACAAATCCTCCACTAGTGCTCACTAGGCCACCCCGATGTGTTGGCATAGTTGGTTTGGTCCCACAAGCTTCGTTTGTAAACTACCACATATGGCAGCCCTACACTCGACTCAGACTTCACTATTTCTCGCGTTTGCAAACAATAGCACAACGAGAGAGAACCAGATGGATATGGATAAATCCACAAGAGGGTTTCATATAGGGCCCCAACATGGAGCTTTTAGATCGGCGACGAGATGTCTCTAGAATGAGTCCGAGAAATCACTCGTCGAAGATATGGCATGTTTGGGCCTCATGGCTCTTAAGGGACTACGCCTAGATGGGGTAGCCCGAAAGCACGGGGAGTGCAGGGAACCAAAAATAATGCTCCAATAGCATTCACTAGGCCATTTGATGTGTTCATGCGAGATGGTTTGGTCCCACATGCTACTATTTACAAACAACAACATCTAGCAACCTTACACTAACTCGAGCACAACACTATTTCACGCATTTGCAAACAATATGACAATGAGAGAATCAAATGGAGAAGGAAAAACCGTGAGATATTTTTGTAGTGGACCTCGATATGGAGCATCGGATCTAATGAGACATATCTAAATGCCATGAGTGTCCGAGAAATCACTCGTCAAAGATATGGCGTGTTTTGGTCTCAGGGATCTTAAGAGACTACGCTCGAACGAGGTAGCCCGAAATCATGGGGAGCGTAGGGAACCAAAAAAATCCTCCAGTAGCATTCACTAGGCCATTTGGATGTGTTGGCCTAGATGGTTCGGTCCCACATGCTACTGTTTGCAAACTACACCCTTTGGGGGCCCTACACGCGACTCAAATTACACTATTTCTCATGTTTGCAAACAATAGGAGAGTGAGAGAACCAAATGGAGATAGATAAAACCATGAGATTTTTGTAGTGGGCCCGACATGGAGCTGTGGGATCTAACGAGACATCTCGGGGTGCCACAGAGTCCAAGAAATCACTCGTCAAAGATATGGTGTGTTTGGGCCTCATGGCTCTTAAGTGACTATGCCCGCACGAGGTAGCCCAAAAGCACGAGGAGTGTAGGGAACATGAAAAAAAAGCCTCCACTAGCATTCACATTTGCTAAGTGCCACCGTTGTAAAATCCCTTCTTGACATGGGAAATCTGGTTTTCAGAACTTAGTCTTTTGAGCCTTTTTTGGGCTTTTAGGCGCATGAAATTGCTATGTAACACCAACTTTTGGTGCGCCCCCTTTAAAACCTTTGGCGCATGATTTTAGTGTCAACACACCTTTTGGTGCGCATGAAGTATGTTGAGCCTTCCTGCGTGCGCCAAAAGGCGCATGCGCCTTTGTATTGGCACAACTTTTGTTGCGCCATGTTTTGGTGTGCTTGAAAGGGCGCACATAACTTCATGTCGACATAGCTTTTGGTGCGCAAAGGCGCGCTTAATTTCCTGCTGGAAAACGTTTTCATGCGCCAAAGGGCGCACGCTTTTCCCTGTCGACAGCAACTCTCATGCCCTTTAAAAGTGGGTGGCGCATTAATGACCAGCTCACCTATATATATATGTGTTTGCGCGCAAAATGTCATTTTCACTATTATTTGAGCACGTGATTTTTTTACGAGCTGCACAGCCCCACTGCCTCGTCATTTTCAACGCCTTGTGGACCCGTTCAAGTTTTGCTATTTGTCCAGGTGAGAGGTTCTTTTCTCTTTCTCATGTTTTGCGTTTTGGTTCTTTGTGCTTGGTGGTCTGGTTTTAGTTTGTGCCTGAAGTTTGAAATATCAAGATCCTCCTCCTCCTGCTTTCTTCCCATATCCCTCCCCCTCTGTCAGATCTGCTTTGGTAGGGAACTGTCTAAAAGCATGGTTTTATCTCCTTTTTGATGAGCCATTTCATTTGCCCAATAACCTTGCTAAAACAAGTGAAGAAAGAAATGGAGAAAAGCACATTTTTTCCCTTGGGCGCATCGGTGCGTCTGTAACATCATAAAGCAGATTGCGCCCCCATGGCGCATCATGTCCCCCCTTGCTGACATGATAAAAACCCGCGCCCTTGGCGCACCCATCTTGCTGCTGATCGCTAAACTTGCGCTCGATAGCGCGCCAACCTTCCTTCTTGCATCCCATTTCCATGCGTGATGGCGCGCACCCAACATCTATGCAACACAAGCTTTATCTGCGCAAGTACAAATCTTTAAAAGCGCAGGCGCATCCTCGATTACAATAACATCATGTTGTGTAAACATTTCGTGCGCCGCGCCATATTCCCTTTGGCGCACGAAAAGCTCATGTTACACAAACCTTACATGCGCCAAAGGGCGCACCAAATCCCAGTGCAACATGAAAAGTCTATGCGCAAAAGGCGCATCCATGTCCTATGTAACACAATGTTTTCATGCGCCTTTTATAAAATGCATCTGCAGTATGCATGCGCCATGCGCCTTTGGCGCCAGTTTAACCTTTGCAACACCCTTTCTGTGCGCCTACCTATTTAGCCCTGTAAGCTGCAATTTTCATGCGCCCTGCGCCTGAGCCTAAAAATCTCTAACTCTTTCTTCTGCTAACATTCCAATGGAAGATCAAATGGCTAATTCGACCTTTTCGGATTGGGTCTCGCTTCTTCTTCATGCAGATCAGCAACTGAGTTCGAAAGAACATATGTCTACATCGGCGGGAGACCCACCAAACCGAAAGGAAAGGCTAAGCTTACGGAGGAAGAAATGAAATACAAATATCAGAGGGTCAGAATGCCGAGTCATAGGCCGAATGCAGCATGGACGTCAGAGATTCAGAATTGGGGCATATCGACATGGAGGAATTCTGGGCCAGAACTCAGAAAGTTACAAGGAGTCCATGGATGGACAAATTGATCGGCAGTGCCCTGCACTTCGCCGGAGGAATCCCCGTCAGCGCCGTCAACAATGAATTTATGATGGTGGTTGCCCAGAGTTACAATAAAGACACAAGGTGTGTCGAAAACAGCAAGGGCGAGGTAGTCATTAACCTCACTGCCCGTCATTTTGAGATCATACTCGGCATCCCTCACCACCGGCACTTTGTGGCCGTTAGCCAAGCAGAGTGCATCAAGGCCTGGGAAGACAATGAAGACCAATGTATGCAGCTAATGAACGAAGTATATCTGAAAAATAAGAAGGTGGTAACCGGTGGCCCCAAATCATCCACGCGAGTGACTTCTCGGAAGAGCTCGGCGATACCATTACCTTCTGAGCGGGGTCTTGGGCTTTCGCGCCCATTACTTCCATAAATGGATGTTGCGCTACTTGGAAACAATGAACAAGAATTTGCACTGATCGGCGCTTTTCTTTGGGGAAATTATAAGCGGCACCATCTCCGAGCACTCTGACAATTCAGCCTGTGCACGGGAGTATTCCATATGAACTCCTCGTGGTCTCTGCTGCGGCGTCGGAGAGGGATTATCCAGGCCTAACGAGGAGTGGAGTTTGGCCTCAGGTCAAGATATATGAGTACTACCCAGAGTTGAAGCTGGAGAATAGCATCTCCCAATTCACAAAAGTTAACGATGTGTTTTTCTATCACATCATCTGACTGCTTGAGGCCGAACATGACTCATGGTTACATACGACCAAAAACATAGTGGCAGCCACGGAGAAATGGGGGCCCTGTTCACCCAATTTCCCACATTCACCTATCTAAGGGCTGCCAACTTTTTGGGAGAGCCAACCAGGCTACCAAGGTATGCTGGGCCTAAGCTGATTCTACTAGAGCTATCAAGGCAGCTGGTCACATACCACGAAAAATGCCTTAAAAGAAAGAAGGGTGGAACTCCTTTCCCCCTCACAGTGGGCCGATACACATGCTCTACCCAACCACAAGGTGAAGGAAATGTTTGCAGAGAGTGGAGTTACTTAATTTGAAACACGACTTCCCGGCCGGGCCTACCTTCGACCCAAGGGCTGCTGCCAGAAAGCAAAGCTTGATCGATCCATGTTCCTCAGATCGAGGATATTTATATTGACGTCCTCCATGAGGTAGAGCTCAGAAGAAAGGATCATTCTCGCCTAGCATTGGCAGAAATCATCCAATATGGGGTAGCCATTGTCCCCAAAGGCTACCAAACTACGAGAAGATGAAGTAGACAAGGTATATCTTGTGATACGAGATGGGGACGATTGGCCCTTTCCGGCCATTGATAGAACTAAAGCTCCTCAGACAATTGAGGAGAGGGTCAAGGAGACTTTGCGGAGGACAGAACATTGGTGCCGGATGAACGGCCTAATCTACCTCGGGGTTGATTTCACAACATCCCCATTGGGCAACGTGCCTCCACGATCCAAGAAGCAGCTTAAAGGCAAAGGTGTAGAAGGTGAATCCAGCACCATTCAGGAAGAAGCCCCTGAGAGTCCTCCTTCCGCAGCACCAGAACAGGTAATAACTCTGGATTCGCCAGAGAAAGAAGCAGCAGAGGATAGTCCCATAGGCCCATCCACTCAGGATGTCGGCATTGCTACCACAACAGAGGTCCCTTCTATCCCTTCTTCTTCTCTTCCTTCCCCTCCTCGAGTGACTCAAGCGACCATCCCTTTGGTCGTGTCCTCTGTCCCTTCTTCTACTCTTTCCCCTGCTTCTTCGTCTATCTTCTCCTCCCTCGCTGATCTGTCCTCCTCCATTTCTTCCCTCATCTCCGGGCTCCCTTCCCTTCCTATGTCTTCCGCAGCTGTAGTTTCCCTTCCTCCCGTGGACACTTCTTCGGCTATTCTCTCAATGCCGCCGCCGCGTGTCTCCACGTTTTTCCCCTCTTCTACTGTAGTTGCCTCCTCCTCTGTCTCTGGTCCTTCTTCCATAGGACCAGCCTGGATCTCTCAGTAGCTAAGCCAGCAAAAGAGGAAAGTTCCCATCGCTCCGATGGACTTTTCAGTGATCCCAGCCAAAGGGGCGAAGAAGCAGAAGCCTGTTACACGCTTCTCTAAAAGTGTTGCAGGTGAGAGAATCATGGAAATTGCATACCCCGATCCCTAAAGAGAAAAAGGATCTTTGTCTCGGCAGAGTTTTCTTTGTGACCCAAGTCACAATGGGGACATCTTCGAAAGTCTCGGGGGAAGCTCTTTCGCATGGTTGACGCCCTCTGTCAAAAGCTTGAGAGAAAAAAGAGAAAAGGCTACTAAAAAGAGCAAAACAAATATCTGCTCCAAGCCTTACGAGAAGATGGGTAGTGCGCCTCCCACAACTGCCGCCGAGACTTGAGCTTCTCGGCCAGGAGAAAATCAACGAATATGCCAAAATTGGTGAGCGAGGGTATGGCCGTTTCCGCTTGGAGAGCCAAATCCTCAAAGGCGGTGAAAAAGTGATCGCGAGTTCTCGACTTATACGAATATCGGTAAGGTGAATAAAGAGCTCCAAGCATTAGCGGGGCCCATATCGGAAAGAGTTGGAACATGCTAGGCTGCGACACGAGGCCTTCGACAAATGTTTTTGTTGAGTCGAAGATCTGGTCAAGTTCGGCGTCTTCGGCCATCGAGGGCCCTCAACAAAATCATGTCCACTCACGGACTATCGGGTGGATCAGCTAGAATTTATTCTAGAAAAGATTGACAAAGTAAAGGAAGAAGCCCTGGATGCGATGCATCAAATGGAGTGAATTGTTCTCAACATGTCTCAGGGTTGCTCACTCCTTCCTTTACCTTAAGGTCGGTGATGAAACCATCCGGATCTTGAGGAGATCGCTTCTCAAGAGCGGGGCGGAGGTCACATTTGACACTGAATCTATCAACAACCTGCTGGCCTGTAGGGACTTCGTCGGGTTCCTCATTGAGGCGGAAAAGGACTTTTCCAAACTCCCAGAGAAGCTCATAGATGAGCGGGAGACTTGTGAGGCAATAAGTGATAGGCACAAGGATCCTTCTCAGGATCAACTTGGGCCAATAATTAACAAGTTTTTGGAATACCGCGCTCAGTTCCATATCTCATCACCTGAGCAGCATCAAAAGCAGGCTACCCCCTTTCGGCCGCAGGATGATGATGACGAGTAGTAGCTGCTCCTCCTTCTTCTTCTTCTTCTTCTTCTTCTTCTTCTTCTCTCTCTTCTCCGACTTTCTTGTTGGAATGTCTAAAGTATGTTGGCACAAATGATGACATCATCCATGTTGCGTCATGGGATGATGTCATCCATCAAGTTGTCAAAAGTCAACATGACTTTTAGATATTTTGTAAATATCTTTGTAAATAGTTGTTGGCTCCTTTTTGCCTTCTTTCCTTCTCCTCTTCTATATATATTGGAATACTTGTTGTATTCAAAGGGTGAACATTTTTTAGATGAAAATAGAAGTGAGGAGAGAAAGACTTTGAGCTTTCTTGTAACAGAAGAAAATAGTAATACAAATATTGAGACTTTGTCTTTGAATACGTGTTGTTATACATCGAGATCTTTCTTATGTTAGATCTATGTGTTTATTACATTAGATTCATATCTATTTTTTTGTCATTTTTCTCATCGGTATTGCTTTGTTTATTTATGCAAGTAGGTTTGGCTCTGTTTACTACGATCCCAAAACATAAATCTTGACCTTTACTGCTTTGGAATTCATTTCTTTTCTTCCTTCGGACTGCTCTTTCTTCATCCCCTCTTCCTTTCCTTTCTTTTCGCAGATGGAAAACCCCTCTTGGGATGAGATCCCAAACCCCGAAGCGAGAATCATGAGACTTGCATAGATTCCTGCTGGTAGAATAGCAATAAACCAGTTTCGCTTTGCTGACTCAAAGAGGGGCTATGCCCTGCACACTGTTGGCTCGTTTATCCATAGATCTGCCCAAGCGACAGATTTTCGGACCAACAGTTTTGGCGACTCATTTGAGGAGCGAATAGATCATGTCGGATCTATGATGGTGGTAAGATAGAAAAATCAGAAAAAATAAGAAAATCGCTGCTTGTTTGCAAATCTGAACTTTTTGATAAAAATCCAAAAATTTGCAAATTTTGCTCTGAATTGAAAATTTTCTTCTGAGATCCATAGATCTGGCCTAGTTACAAATCTTTAGTTCACTGAGTTTTTATAAAAATTAGTATTTTGCCGTAGATCGGATTTTTGGTACATTTTTGCTAAAAGTTTGAAACCTCTCGAAAAAGTCAAAATCAGATCCGAAAATCAGCTTGCTATTCTTCCCTGCCATCTTATCCTCGTTGTTATTTGTCATTAACTGCAATCGGTTTTCTGAAGAGGATAGTTTTAAATATTTAGAAAAGTATTTGCTGCTGGTTTTTATCAGAAAAACCAGAAAATCAGCAAGTATAACCAAAAAGAAAGTTTGAATCTGTGCCATAACGTTACAGATCTGGAAGGTACACTGGCGAGTGAACCTTTTACGTGCAGCAGGAGAGCCCGTGGAGAAGCTGATCCTACTTTCGATCTGCTTCAAAGGCACAATTTCAGCGTGACACTGGCGCGTTTTTTCAGCGCTAAGCTTGGCTAGCGGACATCCAGGAGTGTCTCACCTTCACGAAGAAAAAGTCTTTCGCAGGGGGCATCCACATCCCTTTGTAGTGCCTTGCTACTCAGTGGAACCACACTTCCAGCTCGTGTTCTCTTTCCGGCTTTTCAGATGGCGGTACCATGGGGAAACGCGATGGGTCCTTTGGCCTTTACCACATCCAGTTCACGCGCTCCCTCACGGAAATCGAAAGAATTTTCCCAAATTCGATCGGGAGCGGAAATCAAAGCATGGATTCCCACATATCTGCATTCATCATGTCATGCAGTATTTTGGATGTGACTCACGAAGATGTGTCGGTTCGCCTTTTTCTGGAAACCCTACAAGGACCTGCAGCTGAATGGTTTCAGCATTTGCCGGCCGGGTCTATTACCAGTTGGGCCACCTTACGGGATGCTTTCGAAGACAGATACAAGCCTTCAGAGGATGCATTTGCATTATTATCATGGATCACTCACCTGAAGAAAGAGGCAAATGAGACCATGCGCGATTTTATCACCGGTTCAATGCACTAATCAACCGTGTCCCTGTTGCCATGCTTCCAACGCCGGAAAATCAAAAGTGTTTCTTCGTAAACGCTATGAGTTCGAAAGTTAGTTTCTTACTCCTTCAAGAGCGAGTGGCTACCTTGATTCTCGCCCAAGCCGCATTGCCATTCGGATAGAGGATAATCTGATAATATCTGGCGAATTGAAAAAGGAATCAGCCAAGCCTAAATCTTTGGGCCCTTCGCCCACTACTTCGTCTGATCCAGCCTTTCAAAAGATGGCGAATGACTTGCTTGCATTGAAGAAGCAGTTGGCCCAGGCCTCCCCCAGTTCCTCGTACCGGGATATTCCGCGGAGGAATTTCGTTCCTAACAATGTTTCACAAAGGCCGCGCCTACCTACAGCTGCTCCGCGGTTGGCGCTTGAGGCTCCTCCGGTCAACGCTCTGGCGAAATCGAAGAAGAAGAGCAGTATTATGAAGAACCTTCGTCTCAAGGCGAAGATGATCAAGATGTCGGTGAACCAGTGGCGACTCTACTATCGGGTATATGGAATTTGATGAGGAAGAATCTGATGAAGAAGAGGGTACCCAGGGATATGCAAGTGGACAGTCATATGTTGTTTTTACTCGCTCGCAAGGAAAAGAAGCGGAAGTTGCTGCCCATGTCCAGCAGGAGAAGGCCGTGTCAAACGCGCCTCCGATCATTGCTAAAAGAGGTAATCCTCTTCCTACTCAACTCCCTGGCAAATCTTTTACAAGGAAACCTTTTCCCCTATCTCTCCTCCAAATCAATCCTCTCACGTTCCTACCAAGGCCAGTAATCCTATTCCATCATCGTGAGGTGAGGACTCATTCCTCACCAACGACCCTTGGCCGCATTTGATATCATAGATCATGCAAAAAAAGACCAAGATCAAATGTAAAGTGAGTACCTTGATCAAACCCGAGAACAGCTTGTAAGATTGACCAAATATATTGAGTCAATTTGTTGCATCTAAGCGAGTTTCCCCAAAGGAATCCTTTCCACTCCCCCTGAATCCCACATAAATGTTGCTTGACAATCTGCGTCGAGCAAGATAGAGCCTTTCTATCTCTCTCTCTAATCAATGGCCATAAGTTGAGTAAGCTGCATAATTGATTAGGGGCTTGATAACGTCATGCCGGAAAAAGTCACCCATGCTTTGGGCCTCACTCTTACCAAGCCTTTCGTAGATGTTATTCATTGGAAACCAAGCGAGTTCCGTTGGTTGGCCAAATCAAAGGCGTGCAATTCGCATTTGCGGCTTTCCCGGATAAAGAGTAAAAATGGCAGGTCCTCGTTCTTTGACATTCCGGCGAGCCTATGGAATTTTCTTTGGGAAGAAGTTTTGCAGCGAAGTTGGTGGAGAAATTCATATGGGTGGTCTAAAGCTAGAATTCGAGTCAAAGGCGTAATGCTGAGACTTTGGAGCGGAATCACAAAAGAAATACTTGGTTACCAGCTCTGAAGACCCCAAGGCCCAAATCCTTTTTGAATCATCAGGGATGGGGAACTACTTCTTATCTACTGAGACGGATAAAATGGGTGTTCTCGTTCAGGAAAAGGATCTTAATGAGATCTGGACCTTGCAGTTTGATGGCAGTTGTGCAACTAGTGGATGTGGCGCTGGGGCCGTGCTGATATCTCCCGAAGAGGAGGTAATTCCTCTCTCTTTCAAATTGTAGTTTTTCAACACTAACAATACTGCTGAGTATGAATCTCTCTTACTCGGTATGCAAGCCGCAAAAGAAAGAGGAATTAAAAATCTAAAAGTACAAGGTGATGCAGAGCTAGTTGTAAATCAGGTCAAAAGGATTTACCAAGTAAAAAATGAAAGGCTCAGGCATTACCGTAATGCGGTATGGGACAGCATTGAAGAATTCGATGCTTTTTCAATAGAATCCATTCGAGGGCTCAGAATGACATGGCCGATTCATTGGCCGTTTCAGCGTCCCTCATGCTCCCACACCCAGGTTTGAAAACAAACAAGTACACCATTGAGGTGGTTTTCCGCCCGAGCGTGCCAGACAATTCTCAGCATTGGCAGGTGTTCAACGACGATAATCAACTCATTGCTTTTCTGGAAAAGGCAGAAAATTTTAAAGAATTGCACTTTGAAGGATCTACTTCCACTTGCCGTGAATCAGTCACCGATCAAGGCGATGAATCCGAAGGGAACGACGGCATATGTCAGCTCAAAGGAAATAAAATTCCAAAGGGCCTGGTTTCTCTGGAGCGGCTGTTCGACAGGCATGACCGTTTTGTAAAAAAGAAAAAGCGGGATGACCCTGACTCATCCCCGGAAACCGAACCGGTCAATATAGGTTCGATAGAGCACCCGCAATTTGTGAACATTGGCAAATGTTTATGCGCTTTGAGGAGAAGCGGAAATTTGTCAAGTTCTTTAAAAAAATATATGGGCGTGTTGGCGTGGTCTATGCCGATCTAAAATCTTCAAGCCAAAGGGCGTTGGCATGACATTCCGTTGAAAGAGCGATGTCAAAGCCTTTCACGCGAAGCGAGAGGCACTATAATCCTAAGATCTCGGGTACCATCGGGCTGAAATTCGAGAAGATGTTGGATCACGAGAATCATCTTTCCTATCCATCACGGTACTTGGGTAGCAAATATTGTGCGGTCGCAAGAAAAAAGCGGCGAGATACGCATATGCGTAGACTTTCGAAATTTGAATCAAGCTTCCTTGAAAGACAACTACCCTCTTAGATAATGGATCAAGTTACGTAAGCGATGGCTGGATCGAGAGATGTTGTCCATGCTTGATGGTTTTTGAGGTTCAATCAGTTGAAGTTTCACTGAAGATCGAGTTTAAAACAGCATTCACTACTCACAGGGTACATTTGCCTCTGACGGGATGCCTTTTGGCCTAACTAATCTTGGTGCCACTTTTCATTGGGCCATGGATTTTGCATTCAAAGGTATGATGGGGAAAGTCATTGTGGTTTATCTAGATGACTTAACCGTGTTCTCTAAACAATGAAATGATCATTGTGATCATTTGGAGCAAGTGTTGGCAGTGCGAGAACATGGGATTTCCTAAACCCAAAAAAAGTCTACATTTTTGGAGTCACGGAAGGGAAGTTGCTAGGGCATGTGGTTAGCAAAGAAGGAACAAAGATAGATGCCGAAAGAGTTAAGGCTATTCAAAGCCTTACTCTTCCTACAAGCAAGACTGGTGTTCATTCTTTCTTTGGAAAGGTGAACTTTCTCGGGCGTTTTGTTCCTGACTTTCTTTGAGAAGACCCGTCACATATTGAACATGATGAAGGGTCACCAACTTTCGGATGGAGTGAAGAGGGAAAAAGGTCATTTGAAGAAATAAAAGCTTAGTTGCTCATGCACTAGTCTGGTATGTCCCGATTTCTCAAGGACTTCATCATGTATAGTTACGCATCTCGAGCATCGTGTGTCCATAATCTTGATGCAAAAGAACTCGGAGGATGTTGAATCTCGATCGCGTTCATGAGTTCTCCCCTCAAGCCTCACGAACTAAAAATGACTCAACTGGAAAAGCATGCCTTCGCCGTTGTCAAAGCAGTGAAGAATTTCAGGTATTACATTCTAAACTCGCATACGGTGGTGTTGGTCCCTGACACGGCGGTGAAATCAATTCTAACTCAGCAGGAGTTAGGAAGCTTGCGAGGAAATTGGATCGCAAAGGTCCAGGAGTATGACCTGGATATTAAACCAACCAAGCTGGTGAGGGCAAGGGCTGTGTCAGCTAATGGCTGAAAACAAAGATTGAGAAACCACGATGCGGGGGTGACTACACCGACGAAGCACAGGACCGGCTGGAAGAGCCCGATTCTCTGCCTCTGGTTCTATTTGTTGCAACTAGTGATGAATGGTACTCCGACATCACTTTCTTCCTTACCTACGGCGAATGCCCAATGCACCTAACTGCAAAGGAGAAGCGCACTATAAAGCTCAGAGCGGCTAAATATGTCATCTGGGATGACGGTTTATATAAACGTGGGATAGATGGCATCTTTTTGCGATGTGTTGACAAACCCGACAAGTAAAACTCTTTGGAAAGTTTTCACAATTCAGCTGTGGAGGGCATTTCTCTTCCTCATGTAATAGCGCACACAAAATCATTTGAGCAGGTACTATTGGTAGCGCTCTTTAAGATCTGACCCACGGGTGGCGAAGTGTGAACCTTTGCCCAATTAGTCGTCGGCAAGCCCAAGTTGGCTGCCTTTTCCCTAAGGCGGTCATTATCAATGAACCATTCGGGAAATGGGAATTGATTTTATTAGCACACTCAATCCTCAATCGAGTGCGGACATAGCTATGTCCTTACGGTGAATGGATTACTTCACCAAGTGGGTGGAAGCCATACTGTCAAGCATGCCACTTACGAGGTGGTTTTGCAATTTCATTAAAGAAAATATCATTGTCGGAGTTGGCGTTCCAAACAAAATCGTCTTTGATAATGCTTCTAACTTCTCCTCACGAGAAGTTATTAGTTTTCTATGAATATGGGATAACTTTGGCTCACGCCTCAGACTATTACCCTCAGGGAAATGGTCAGGCGGAATCCAGTAACAAGAACTTGGTGACCATCATACGGAAGTTAGTAGATGAGAATCAGCGAATGTGGCACAAGTCTTTGTACGACGCTTTGTGGGCCGATCGTATTACTCCCAAGAGATCTCTCGGCATGTCACCTTTTCAAGTGTTATATGGCACTGATGCCGAGCTTCCCATTTCTACGGAACTTCCTGCTCTGCTTGGCACGAGCCATCGAAGATGAAACTTTCCAAAATTCTCTTGAAAAGAGAATCATGTATCTGGCAGAACTTGAAGAAAAGAGAGTAAGGGTGGTCGACAGGATCACTGAACATCAGAATCAAGTTAAGAGGCTTTTTGATAAGAAGGCCAAGCAAAGAGATTTTCAAGTGGGAGATCTCGTCCTTTTGTGGGACAAGCGAAGAGAGCCAAAGGGCATGCACGGAAAGTTTGATTCCCTGTGGAGAGGGCCCTTCAAGATCAAGCAGCTCAACGGAGAGAATAGCTTCTATCTCTCATATCTGGATGGAACCGAGCTCCCGCTTCCTTATAGCGGGCAGCATCTGAAAATTTTCAGGAAGTAGAGCTTGCTCTCTTCTTTGTACAGTTTGCTTTAGTTGTGTGTTTGCTTTCGTCGTGTGGTTGCTTTTGGTTTGTTGTGTGTTTCCTTTCTTCTCCCTCCAGGTCGCCCTTGTTTTTGACTCTGTTACCCAATGGATAGGCACATGAGAACTGGGATTCTCTACCCCAAGTTTGCTCAGGGATAGTCCCCAGAAAGAGCCAGTTGTTATCCCGTAAAATTGACAAGGGAAATTTTACCGATAACCATACCAAAATTTTGTTCCGATCCCTCGTTAGGGATCCCTTGCGTTCGAAACGTTGTAAAATCCCTTCCCGGGAAATCTGGTTTTTCGAACTTAGTCTTTTGAGCCTTTTTTGGCTGGGCGCATGAAATTGCTATGTAACACCAACTTTTGGTGCGCCCCCTTTAAAACCTTTGGCGCATGATTTTCAGTGTCAACACACCTTTTGGTGCGCCAAAGTATGTTGAGCCTTCCCTGCGTGCGCCAAGGCGCATGCGCCTTTGTGTTGGCACAAATTTTGTTGCGCCATGTTTTGGTGCGCCAAAGGGCGCACATAACTTCAATGTCGACATAGCTTTTGGTGTGCCAAAGGCGCTTAATTTCTTGCTGGAAAACGTTTTCATGCGCCAAAGGGTGCACGCTTTTCCTGTCGACAGCAACTCTCATGCGCCCTTTAAAAAGTGGGTGGCGCATTTATGACCAGCTCACCTATATATATATATATATATATATATATATACCTATATATATGTGTTTGCGCGCCCAAAATGTCATTTTCACTATTCGCTGAGCACGTGATTTTTCTGAGCCTGTCAGCCCCTGCCTCGTCGTTTTCAACGCCTTGTGGACCCGTTACAAGTTTTCGCTATTTGTCCAGGTGAGAGGTTCTTTTCTCTTTCTCATGTTTTGCGTTTTGGTTCTTTGTGCTTGGTGGTCTGGTTTTAGTTTGTGCCTGAAGTTTGAAATATCAAGATCCTCCTCCTCCTGCTATCTTCCCATATCCCTCCCCCTCTGTCTAGATCTGCTGGTAGGGGAACCTGTCTAAAAGCATGGTTTTATCTCCTTTTTGATGAGCCATTTCATTGCCCAATAACCCTGCTAAAACAAGTGAAGAAAGAAATGGAGAAAAGCCTGCTTTTTCCTCGGGCGCACGTGCGGCCTCAGTAACATCATAAATGAAGCTACACCCCACGGCGCATCTCGTCCCTCGCAACATCATAAAACCCGCGCCCTTGCATACACCCATCTTCGCCTCGGCTACACCGCTGAACTTGCGCACAATGGCGTGCCAACCTTCCTCGCTACATCCCATTTCCATGCGCCAATGGCGCACCCAACATCTATGCAACACAAGCTTTATCTCGCACAAGTACAAATCTTTCAGGCATGCAGCTCGCATCCCCGATTACAATAACATCATGTTGTGTAAACATTTCGTGCGCCGTGCCATGTTCCCTTTGGGCGTAAAGCTCATGTTACACAAACCTTACATGCGCCAAAGGGCGCACCAAACCTATCGCAACATGAAAAGTCTATGCGCCAAAGGACGCGATCCTCGTCCTATGTAACACAATGTTTTCATAA